>LQNS02276924.1:14764215-14775883 GCA_001587735.2 Parhyale hawaiensis | reverse complement strand
TACGGCAGAGACTTGGAGAGTCCTCTGCATTTTTGCATTAAACTTCGTATAGCTGAGCTCTGAGAAAAATGGGACCTCACTGAACTGCATGGTTGCTTATTTTGTATTCATCAGTCAGGGATAAACTAATGAGATAATAGCAGTGAAATATCAGTATGACATTGGGTTGTCAGGAAAGTTCTTGCTTATTCTTAGTATAGTTCGTCTTTTGAGTCTGCCTCATTTTGCCCAATGCCATAACTCGAAAAGTTACTCACGGATTTTTATGAAATTTACACCAGTTCTTAGTTAGCTATACCAGGAGGAGTAATTGACCAAATATTTGTAATGATCTGCTTGTACGTTTTTAATTTGTCTCTGTTTTTAATTTTATGGTTGTTAGCACAATGACTCAAAAATTGTCAATGGATCTTTATGAAATTCACAGGAGGTGTTAGTAATGCGAAAGGGCATAAAAGATTAATAGGCTTATAGCAACCTTTTGTTACCGATTGAACGTTTTAATTGTGACCATATCTGACTTCATCAATATCTTTGGCAGATAAATTCCTATGGAGTTTTAATAAAAATAATAGTATACAATTACTTACATTTCATCTTTTAAATACCGAGGGCAATTAGCTCGGATCGAAAACTCTACGGGAATGTTAACTCAAATTTAAGTATTTCTTCAGCTTATTCCTCAACTAAAAGGACAAGTACCCAAGTATGGGTGAGAGATACCGGAAATCATATATAAATAACTGTACCGATACCGATGCAGAATCCCATATCATTCCATGTTTAACCATGAAATTCAATATTTTTTTGAGAAATGCGTATAAAAGATCGTGAAATTTTCTGTTTGCAACAGATACAGACATACAATAGAGAAGATCCTCAAGTTCTCATCTTTGCCAAGGACCAGGATTGTTTTCTTTTCACGACACATTTGCATTTCATTTCTATTTTCCACGCTACAACAGGCATGTTTAGTGTAAAAATACTTCTACATTTGTTGTTCATGTAAAGTGTCAGGACACTGTTTTTTTTTTAAATACACTTTATTTTCAGATCGAGAAATTCTGTTCATGCGAGTCAATAAACATTCCACGCATCAAAATATTTATCACCCGCGAACGAAGTGAAAGAGGTGATAACGTTTTCGCTTAAGACTTAATTACCTCCGCCAAGGAGGTTATGCTTTCGTCGTGTTTGTCTGTCTGTCTGCCTGTTTGTCTGTCTGAATGTTTGTCTGTCACCAAGATAACTCAAAAAGTTATTAACCGATTTGAATGAAATTTTCAGGGATTGTTAGGTATGTTAGGAGGAACAGATGATTAACTTTTGGTGAGGATATGTCCATCCGTTTGTTTGTTTGTTTGTCTGCCTCATTTTTCTCGACGCTCTAACTCAAAAAGTTAAGAATGGATTTTGATGAAATTAACATGAGTTGTTAAATATATAAAAAAATGTAAATGACCAAATTTTGATAATGATTTGATTGTTCGTTCGTTCGTTTGTCACTGTTTTTAATTTTATGCTTGTTAGCACAATAACTCAAAAAATAATGAATGGATCTTTATGAAATTTATGGAAGTTGTTAGTAATGTTAAAAAACAAAAATGATCAAATTTTGGTGCAGATCGGTTTGTTCGTTTGTATGTTTGACTCATGTTTGTCATAACGTTTGTTAACAGTATAACTCAAAAAGTTAAGAAGGGATCTTCAAGAAAATTGAATAAGCTGTTAATAATGTGAAAAGGCACAAATGATCAGATTTTGGAGTTTATACAAAGAAAATTATGGTTTCAGAGCCAATTTTAATTTTTTGCTACCGTTGCTTCACTTGGTGGAGGTATGCGCTCTCAGAGTGCTCTAGTTATATTTGTAATTAGAAAGCTTCGTGGCGTAAGACCATCAGCCGCGGTGGGAGCAAATTTCATCGCCGTCATTTTGATGGCCAGTTTATCTTAGTTTTTTGGAATGAGTCATATCGAGGAAAGCTCACCAGACGCAGTGCAAAAAATTATGAACATACGTAGCTCACTTCCTTCTACCTGTTTTTGGGTAGAGAGCAAATTTCATCGCCGTCACTTTTAATGGCCAGCTATTCCTAGTTCTTTGGCATGGGTCACATCGAGGGCAACCCACTAGACTCCTTGCAAAAGTGATGAACATTGCTCAAATCCTTCGACCCCTTATTATGTGGACAGACAAACAAACAAATATATTTATATATATATATATATATATATATATACAAACATGAATGCATACATAAAAATACATATACTTGAATCTTAAACGAAAGCATTATTACCTCTCTCACTTTGTTCGCGGGTGATAAATATATATATTTGTCTGTCCACCCAATAAGTGGTCGAAGGAGTTGAGCAATGCTCATAATTTTTTGTGGGAAGTTTGGTGGGTTGACCTAGATGTGACCCATGCCAAAAAACTAGGCCTAGAGCCATAAAAAATGATGGCGTTGTATTTTCCTCCACCGAGATGAATTTACCTCCACCGAGGGAGATCGTCTAAAGCTAGGAGGCGTCCTATTTTCCCTATGTTATTATTAAAGAGCTAGTCTCTGGGCCGCCCTAAACTTGTTCATCAAAACTGACTGCGTTGAATTTGCCCCCTACCGTGGGTGATGGTCTTACGCCACCGAGACGTTCTCGTTCCTTCTATGTTTACAAGTTACTGAGCATGGTGACTTTTGTTCGCAACTTGTTAGATTTGAAACGTTGTGAATACTTCCTTTGTAATGTGCGTTTTGGATATAATTCGCTACTGGCTTCCCCTTTGGTCTCTAGCTGAGAGCCAACAAAAGTAACTCAGCAACGAGATTCCACACACACGAGGTGATTTGAACAACGTCACCTGGACTTCTCCCGAAGATCAGCAATGTACAAGGTTCAGAAGATAGGTACAAGGTACTTCGTGGGCTTTATTCATTTTTCAAGTTTTATGGAATACTTACAACGTAAAACCTCCTCAATTTGCATTTTTGTGAAACGGAGAAAAAGAATAAACCTAAAATTACTTTATTTTTGTGGTGATTGAAAATGCAAGACCTGAATTGCTTTTCTTTTTGTGAAATTCAAACATGCAAGTTCTCCAAACTCTCTTTTCCGAAAAAAACGTGAGCAAATATATATAATGTACAGTATATACTATCCAAATTACTTTTAAGAAAAACTGAACAGCTGGTATCCAAATTTATTTTCTCTAAGATTAAGCAACTGCAATCCCCAGTGTTCTCTTCGCTAAAAACAGAACTTGTATTATCCTTTTACCGGAAGCTGGCTCTGTAAATCCCATTTCTTCTGAAAACATGAGCAAGGAAGATCCCAAAGTTTTACGTTTTTTACGATGCACTGGACATCTTTCCACAAATTATCCAGCAAGGTTTCGTCATTTTCCGCGGAGATGGTGGCAGGCTGGGGCTGCGCTCCCTGCTGGTGGAGATTCACTTAGCTTCTTGCCTATTTATTAGGCCGAGCCGAGTATATAACCGCAGGACCTCGAAGCATCCTAATCAGAACTAGAGCAGACGACACAATAATTGACCGTTCACTGTTTTTAAGTCGCTTTCGGAAGGATTTCGGCACCGGTACCTGTCAGATTAAAGACGGATAGCACGGAGACAAACATGCTAAAGCGTGATCTACGCAGACTAGAATTCTTTGGACTAGCAGAAACTTAGGGAAATTCCGTAGAATAGATGTGCCATTTTGTTTTTATGTGGGTAGACCCGTAACGTGAGTACGAAGTATAAAATCCAAGTCTAGCGGCACATCTGCGTCCTATGAGCGATTCCAGTAGTTATCTAAGAAGACTGTGTCATTGATAATCCTTTTTCCTCCATCTAATAATGAAAGCATAAAATACATCGGATGGATGCATGGATGGATAGAACCACAGCCACAGTAATATTATAAATTACTGGTGTAAAAAAACTTCAAGGGTTCGGACATGAACTTGATAATATAAGTGCTACGCTAGATGTTTAACCAATGGAGTTGTATTATGCACTTAGCCCTATACGTTACCATTTTTTTCAGCCGCTTGAGCGTCAAGACGGTGTAAATTTGTACCGCCCCCTAAAAATGCTTATAACTTTATCAATATCAGAATTTTTTCTTCATAGTCTGAAAAAACATTTATTCGACTATTTTTTCGCCTATTTAATTTAAAAAATAATGCCTCAGAGTAGATTTAAAGTCAATTAAGTTCGAATATAAGAAAATATCTCCGAACAGTACAGGGTGAATATTACGGCAGCATATCTGCAGCAATTTTCATACTTTCACAAGCTGTAGGCACAGTCGCTTCTATTTTTCATTTCTAGCCTTGTTGCTGTCTTTTAGTGATAATTTTGGAAGTTCTAATTTTCTGAAATATTTATATTTATCTATATTTTGGCTGTAATGTGCGGGTATATTAGAATTTTATTGACAGTCATGATCAATTAGGGAAAGTCACAGAATTTTGGGCGCTGAATATCACTGTGCATTGTGAACGAGAAACGGTAGGGCGGTACATTTTGTACCGTCTAGTAGCAGGTGGGGTTAATTAAGGTCATGCTAGAGTAAATTAATATTTTCTGCACCACATTTTCAAACACCGAAAGCTCCTCTCGGTTACATGCAACAAGTGATTTTTCACCCGATATCACGAAATAATAATACCAAGTTAGGAGATAGGTGCGTCTGAGCGTTTTAATTCATATTAATATTAGATACAGAAAAATGGCGCTTCCATGATATCAGCTGGGACACAACAGGGGTTTGTATTAGGCTACTCCTCACGGGCTATAGATACACGCTGTCTCACGTCTAATATCTGCTCGGAATTATTATCCAGGATGCTAGTCCATGTATGATTGAAGAAGAAAATTTTGTTCTGTTTAATTTTTCGCAGCCCTGCTAATAAATGTTTCAGCCGTTAACATCCACGGGGACCATTTGGTGTGCCTTTCGAATAGTCATGTTTCTGCAAAAATTTAGTCTCCAATTGGGAGGGTAACGGTAGAAAGTAAGGAACGTTTCAGCATCTCTTCTAGCACTGCCACCTCGATCTGCTGCGGTCGCTCAGTCATTCTCGCGGCCGCCCTGGAGAAAAATTTCGGCGTTTTTTGGGCGGCCATAAAAGCTGCGGCTTTTGTGATGGTTTTCATTAAGGAAGAGCAAGCAAGCCCGGTATTGCGGCACTTTAGCGTCTCAAGCCCTAAATGAATACAGTCGAGGCAATAATGATCGGCACGAGCACTCTGAAAAAAGCAAAAAAATTGCGCGTGGATCATGGCACAGTCACAGTACGCTAAATGTAGTAATTCATAGTAAGATTCTCGGTCCAGACCGTGCAACAATTATCTATGTACATTTTACGAGACATTTTTTATATATATGTTGACATAAAGCGAGAGCGATATGTATATACTTATTATTGTGCAGAGTGTTTGTTCAGTTCAGTGGGCGAGCGAAAAATTACAGCCATATTTTTCTAAAATAAATTCCTAATTAATCTCACAAGCTGTACAGATTTTTCTTACGCTGGAAATATTTGAGTGACGCAATGTTGATTCGAAACGGGGGCCATTTAGAGGATTTTTGTGACAGTTTCACGTTATTGTTACGTCACAAATTAGAGCACCATTTCTAAGCGCATGTCAGTTCGTCTTCGAGGTTTTTGTGACGTCATCATTAGCTCTTGCTTCACTGGATCATGAACGTTATCATAGACGCTATCACGTGCCAATAACATTATCTTGATTGCGTGGAAATGTACTGTATGACAATACACAGGATTGCGGAGAAATCCAATGCTTATTAATTGTTTGCTTGCTTGGTTTGGCTCTCGTCACGAAGCATTCGATAAGAGAAATTCGTCAGCTGAATGCCAAAAGGATGAGACATGTAATGAGTAGAGTCTCAAATTAACAACATACCAATTCATTAAATACACTCACATTACTTCTGGGTACATCTTGACCTTCTTTTCACCAGCGTGGTAGATTGAAGGTTTATCCTCTACAAATTGGCTCTAGCACATGTTGTACATTACCTGTAGGCATTGTTTTATTTGGATTCAGTTTGCTTTGGGTTTTTCCCTAGTCTCATCAGCTTTTTTTCTTTGATTAAGTTGTTTTTATTAAATAGATGATGCTGCCCTCTTAGAGTACATTTCAAAACAAGAGCACTCTGAGAGTGCAGACGTCCACCAAGCAAGGCAACGGTAACGATAAATTCAAATTGGCGCTGAAATCATGATTTTTTTTACCGAGGCAAAGATCCAATCATACGTGCCTTTTGATAATATTTACACCTTCTGCAATTTTCTTGAAGATCCGCTCATAACTTTCTGAGTTATGCTGCTAACAAACGTTATTATAACATAATAACGAACAGACCGATCTGCACTAAAATTTTATCAGTTATGTCTTTTAACATTACTAACAACTCCTGAAAATTTCATAAAGATCCATTTGAAACCTTTTGAGTTATCGAGCTAACAAGTGTAAAATCAAACACAGCAACAAACACACGAACTAACAAACATATGACCACTGAAATTGATTCATCTAAGCTTTGTAATAAAACAAACAATTAATGTAAATATCACAAAAATCTATCTATAACTTTTTGAGCTTTGGCATTGACAAAAATGAGGCAGACGAACAAACAAACGGATGAAAGGATCTTCACCATAAGTTAATCATCTATTCCTCCTAACATACTTAACAATCCCTGTAAATTTCACTCAAATCTCTTCATAACTCTTTGAGTTATCTTGATGATAGACAGACAGATTCACAGATAGACAAATCCGACGAAAACATAACCTCCTTGGTGGAGGTAATTAAACTTCATAGATGCACTGCTTTCTTCATCTCGATATATATACCAATATGTGGCAAAGATACAAATGTGTTCTCATTTCTGACCCCTGCTGCAGTTCATATTTTTGGATTGTTGGTTGTAAATCAAAAGGAATGACACTATCGTGCATCTTTTGAAGCCGTTTTTGATGACCAGGCACCCATATAGGCAAGATGAACTAAGGCACTGCAGCGTGAATCTAGACATTTTATCGTAATATTCTATGTTTCACAGAACTATACATTGGAAGGCTTCTAGGATGTCTCAATCTGAAGATATTAGAAAAGCCTCCTCAGTCTTTAGATGAAGTTTACTCTTAAGTTTTGATAATTGGACAGCTAGAGGCATTTACAGAAAACTAGTATATTGTCTATGAACATTTGTATTGTGCAATCAAACAAGCGATCTACTGCAAAGCTATCTTTGTCATAATTTTTGCGAAAAAGTAAAGAAATGTTCATCCGTGTTTGTTTTTTCTCCTTCATCCGACGTTTATTGTTACTGGGAAGCTTTAACAAAGAGGTAGCAACGGATGCGGAGATCTGAAGTGGATTTTTCCGGCATGGCTGAAGTCCGGCTGACGCGATGATTGGCAGCAGGAACGGCTGGAAGTCTCTTATGGCTGAGAATGGATGGCTGAGAGCCAGTGGTAGGTGGGAAGGGAACAGCCATCAAAGAACAAAGAACTTTTCAGACAGCGAAAAGTGGCCGTGCTTTTCGCTTCCTATCAAACCTCCCTGCTTGTTAATCACCTCTGCCAAGGAGGTTATGTTTTCGTCGGGTCTGTTATTCTGTCTTTCATCAAGATAACTCAAAATGTCATGGACGGATTTAGATCAAATTCACAGGGGTTGTAAAGTATGTTAGGAGGAAAAAATTATTAAATTTTGGTGAAGATCCATTCATCCGTCTGTTTGCTTCATTTTTGTCAATGCTATAACTCAACAAGTTATATATGGATTTTCAAGAAATTCACACGAGTTGCTAGGTTTATTACAGAGAGAAAATGACCAAATTTTTGTGATGATCCGTTTGTTCGTTCGTGTGTTTGTTGCCGTGTTTGATTTTTTGCTTGTTAGCTCAGTAACTCAAAAAGTTCAGCATGGATCTTTATGAAATTTACAGGAGTTGCTAGTATATTTGACTTATTTTGTCATAATGTTTGTTAGCAGTATAACTCAAAAAGTTAAGAGTGGATCTTCAAGAAGATTGCAGACAGTGCTGATACTATCAAAAGCCACAAATGAGTAGACTTTGGTGGTGATACAAATAAAATCATGGGTTCAGCACCAATTTAAATTCTTCGTTACAGTTGTCTTGCTTGGCGCAGGTAAGCGCTCTCAGAGTGCTCTAGTTTACCACTTGAATCTTTATTTCAACGTAATGTGCTTAACTTAGCTAACTTTTTTGGTACAGCTAGTTATTTTTGAACTAAAATGTTATCAAGGAGTTGTTAACAGAGAAAGAGGTAGCATTGGCTTTGGAAGTGGGAAGCTAAAACTCATCACGAGGTTGAAGCCTGGCTGACTCGTTGTTTGGGAGCCTGTGATCGGTAGGAAGCTATGACCGAGAGCCTGTGATTGGTGGGAAGCGATGGCTGGGAGCCTGTGATTGGTGGGATGGGAGCAGCCACCGAAAGAAAAAAAAAAAAAAGAAACTCCCTGGCGAGTACAGTGTAATGTGGCTGCTTTGCTTCCTCGTATTAGATCTCCTCTAACATTGCACCCTGATATCGGATGAGGAAAGCACCATTAGAGTCACCGTCTAGAAATAATGTGATTAGTTTAGTTCAGTATACATAGTACATACGGTACACTAGTAAACTCGGTTCTAAAACGTATGGTTTTAAGAAACAGAAATTTACAAGAAGCATTAAAGAACCCTTGTTCTTGTGTACATGTCAAGACTTTACAGGAAACACTCAGGTTTGTATCATTATTTTGATGGCTGGTTCTTTTTCTTATTTACTCGGTATGGGTATCCAATTACTCGTTTTTCTATAACAAGTGACGTAGTTCGTCATAAAATGACGGTCGAGAAATAGTACTTAAGAGACACATCTCTCCTATTTCTTCGCTGTTTTCCATTCTTCTAAGAACTTTTCAGACGAAAATTTATTATTCCGCCTGTTCATTTGGATATTTTCAGCCAATTTGCATTTCCCGCGTCACTGTTAGATAAACGAAATGGTTCTTGCGAGCGAACTCAGGTTCATGATAATTGCTTACCCGATCCTGGATGCGGTAGGATCTACTGTAGTGTTCAAGGCTCGAATTTATCCACGTTTATCCCACAGAGAGTGGCAGGAAACACATAGATATTTTTATAAGTAGCTAAATGAATAATTGTATACTGTGAATTTTTATGTAGTGTTGATCGCACTATGATAAAAACCGCTATGTTTTATCTCTTTATTGTTAATCAGTAAATTTAGCTCTTAACATGCCAGTCATGCTGCAAGCTTGGGGCTTTTACTTTTATTGTATGTATTTACAACCGGTCTATAGCTGCATCATTAATGTAACTGAGGTATAGTTGGATTATTGATAAAAGTAGGTATTATTATCCAAATCGAATATGAGTGAGCATTTATACAGGAATCTTAATTAGCACAAGAAGACAGATTCTAATGCACTGTCGACGTAGAACTGAAGGCGATCATATCTTATGATGCTACTGGTGAAGTTACTGCTGCGTTTATGTATTTAAAGCAGAAGTAAATCACGAGAACGGGCATAGACTCTATAAGTTGCCAAAAAAATATTATTGCCATTAAATTTACTGGAGAGGTTTACAAGCATATTTTTTAATTTTTCTAATTAGCACGATTTCATTCCTAGCTGCAATAAGTCATAAATTAATGATAAAATATTGATTTACAAACTAAACAAATGTACTTAGTGTATTTTACTTGAGGTAGTCTGGACGTTTAAATTTTCCTAGCGTTATTTACAGCTTGGCATTTATTGCTCTCTGACAGAGCATTCAATGATCTACTGCCACATCATATATCAACGGAAAGGCTTCCTTTTCAAATTCAGCTATGAAAGTTTGTGCATCGTTTTGTAAGAAGCAAATAAGCAAACATTCCACTTGATATTTCAAAAAAAAGGTTAAATCCCAAAGAGTAATAAAATTCAGGAAATTTGGATTCCCTGGCGCGAAACAGCTCGCCACTGATTGGTGCAGTCCGTGCCGATGGCAAGTAGAGTAGAAAGCTCAAGAAAATTTTCATCTTGAAATCGAGTCGTCGGCTTTTCGTTCTTGCTTTTTATTTCGTAAGCGCTTAACGGATCCGTTATACGTGGCCGGCACCTCGCAGAATTTCCTTCACAAAATAGGTGCCAGTGTTATTGCCCCTCACATCTCCCCTCACATCTGCCCTTGTTCCCTCACCCTCGCATCTTGCTTGTAAATTCAGAGCCCTCGACTTTCGGCGGTCTGAGTGGCAAATTGTTTTGCATCTTTCTTCTGTTTTTACTTGTGTTTTAGGAATGTTATTAAAAAGTAAAAAAAGGCACGTTGGATTGCACTCATTTTATTGTAATAGTACAAAATTTAGCGTTTTTGTTATATATATAACTTTTGATTACTCAAATTGCATTTTGAGAGAATTGCCGTCTGAATGCCGCTTGGATCAAAATTAGCCAATGTTTGATCGGTAGCTAACTGACAAAAATAGGTTCTATTGATACTATAATTAGTACTTTATTTGCTGTAATTAGTGTATTGCATAAATTCAGAGCCCTCGACTCTCAACTTCTGAACGGAAAATTGTTTTGCGTGTTTCTTGTTTTACTTTTTCTTAGACGGGGGGCTTCGCTAAGAAAACTATTGGTTTCATTCTTTTACTGTTTCAGACGTATCGCGTTTGAAATTTCTTGACAAATTATAATATTGAACACTAAACTTTTATTAGAGTTAGTAACCTACCATCTGAGTACCATAATTAAGATCTCAAGTCATTGTGAGCGTGGTTGGTATGGGAATCCTAGTTTTAACAATAAACAATAATTATAGTGACGGCAACGACAAATGTAATATTCGAATGATTATGATATTGATAATAATGATGCTAATATCTATATTAATAGCACTAAGAACAATATTAGGAATAAAGATAATAATAGTAGTAGTAATCACAATATTTAATAATGTTGATATAATTGTAACAGTGTTAGTGATAATTACCACTGAAAAAAATCGCTGTTTCAAACTCCATGTTGAACTGGAGCCTATTTTTAATTAGAGTAACTGAGAATGATTAGTTTAGACACCATCCGTCTTCACATTTCTTAGTGAGCTAATATCGGTTGCAAACTCAGTCACCACAGGGTCGACAGTATGAACTTTAATGTTGGAAATCCATTTTTTTTTCAAACGTACCACTAGATATTCAAGTTTAGTAAATTACATGATTTTCTAATTTTTAACCATCAAGTGAGCTATATTATTTTAATTTTTGCCTTGCTTGACGCGCTTGAGAGTCTTCGGAAGAAGTCCAGGTGACGTTTCTCACGTCACCTCACGTGTGTGGAGTCGCTCTGCTGGGTTTCTTCTGTGGTGCCGCCGTTTGAAACCAAAGAGAGAGCCAGCAGCGAATTATCTCCACAGTGCACGTAACCGCTGACCGCTCGTCTATCTGGTATTCTTCTTAAATGCGAATCCAGCAAATTTTCGAACTCTACAGTTTTGATATCAGTGGCGTTTCGAATATGCCGAGGCATTTTGTTAAACAATCTTGCTCCTCGTACAGCGAAGCTATTAGAATATTTTGTGGCCACAGCTTTTCCCCCATCTCT
>LQNS02276924.1:14715943-14756053 GCA_001587735.2 Parhyale hawaiensis | reverse complement strand
CGATACACACGTCAGTTTCAGTCGTATCAGCGCCAGGATACACACGTCAGTTTCAGCCATACAGCACCACGATACACACGTCAGTTTCAGCCGTATCAGCACCACGATACGCACGCCAGTTTCAGCCATATCAGCACCACGATACACACGTCAGTTTCAGCCGTATCAGCACCACGATACGCACGCCAGTTTCAGCCATATCAGCACCACGATAGACTCGTCAGTTTCAGCCATATCAGCACCACAATACACACGTCAGTTTCAGCCGTATCAGCACCACGATACATAAGTCAAATTCAGTCATTGCAGAAGCAAAAAGATCAGGTCTGTAATGCTAAAGTTAGACTTCAATTAGTGTAGCATGTCGACCAGCGAGGCCGGAGGACTGCAGCACGTGTTTTTATTAATTACGGACCGTGTAGCCGTCCTGCTAAAAACGGCTACAGCCAAATTGCTATTGCTTCGGTTGCCATTTAATTCTGCCTGTGTTGTTCGCACAATGTTCTTCTATTATTATTGTGATGTCAGTATCAGCGCTGATACATTCGGTATAACATTTCTTTAGCAATTTTTAAGCAGTTCTGAACCACTAATATTGTTCAGATAATGTATTTTGGCAATTATGACAGTGGTCACTAATATGGTGCTGTCGATATCACTATTATCACTATGGTGCTGTCGATATTGCTATTATGACTATGGCGCCGTCGATATCAGCATTATGGAAATGATTCGTATGAGATTCAGTACAGCTAATCTCCAAGTAGCTATTTATTGACTATTGGACTGCCCAGCTTGATATGCTACCGATAGCACAATAAGTTTAATGTTGTTTTCCAAATCATATGAAGAGTTTAATATAGGAAAACGTATTTCTATTGCTAACTATTGGGTCCTAGTGGACAACTATAGTGCGTTCATTATTAATAACGAAAAAAATAGTAACTGAAAGGTACCACTCATTTTCTATGGACTTCTTTTGCGGTTTTCTTTTAAAGAACACCTTTCTTTGTTCCTTCAATAATCCTCTACTCAGTTTACACAGTATAAATGAACAGCAAATAAAGTTTTTGCAGTGGGCGGGAAGTGAAATTTTGCATATGTGATATCAGTGAAAAGTACACTAAACGTAGTAAATGCTTACATAGATGTGAAATCTGACAAGGCGGCGATCCCCATTGCCTTCTTGCTAATGGTTTTCTTCCATGTTAAATCTGACTGAGAAGCGGAGAGCTCAACCAACCAATCAACCAACCATCCAACCAACCAATCAACCAACTAACTACGAACTAACCAACAGAATGTTCATTGTTACTCCCCGTCTAGGCGACAGTGTGGCACGTGTCCGCTGTCTGTTTCATCAGTGCTCGTCTGAGTGCTATCGCGTGAGGTTGTACTAGGCTACGGCTGAGGGTTTCCGCAAGAACTCTAGTTGTATGAGTGGGGTGAGCCATCATAATTAATGCATTGTTTGTTTGGCTGAAAATTAATTATGTTCTTCGTCTCCTCAAAAAGACTTTCTTTCTATCCGTTACACAATCAGAATTTAGCTCTTTCTACATAAATTATTTGAAAACACAATCTATTATTGTTATTATAGAGGGGATTTCAAAACCCAAAAATGGATTGGTTGAGCCATGTTCAGCTCTACACTCTGGCGCTGGGTCACATCCCGCGACCTTTGGCTCAGAGCACTTTGCAAATGATGTGCGCTGTTCCAAGCAAAGCGCTTTTCTGGAGGGTTCCTGGGTGGAGATGTCCGCACTTCAGCCCTCGCAAGGCAGTCTTGAGATTTTTGGACATTGCCGCCAGAGATCCGATGACCACTGGAACGCCGTCGACCTTCATCTGCCATAGTCTCTGGAGTTCGATGGCAAGGTCACGGTACTTTTCCTTCTTCTACGTTTCGTCGTCGATGATTCTGGAGTCGAAGGGGATTGAGACGTCGATCAGTTTGGCCGACTTCTCCTGTTTGTCTTTCACGACGATGTGCGGTCGGTTGGCGTGAAGTACTCGATCAGTTTCCATCCGCTTGTCCCAGTAGATTTGTACGGCTTCGTTTTCAACCACGGGCGCTGGTTCGTGCTTGTACCACCTCTCACTGACCGGGATGTTATGGATCGCAGAAGGGTCCAGTGGAGGTGTCGAGCCAATTTATCGTGCCTGCGCTTGTACTCCTTTTTCGCCAGCACTCCGCATTCGCTTATCACGTGGTTTATGGTTTCATCCGAGCTCCTGCAAATTCTACAGGTACTAGGGACGTTCCTTTTGTCGATCTTGTTTCGGATGTACCTGGTTTTGAGGGCTTGCTCTTGAGCTGCCAGGATGGTGCCTTCTGTTTCCCGTTTCAGCTCACCCCTCAGAACCCAGTTCCAAGAGTCTGATACGATTTTGTCCTGAACAGCTTCGAGGTACTGGCCGGACATCTTCATGCTCTTTCCACTTGTTAGTTCGATCGAGTCGTCGTCGCTGTTTGAACTGGTCAGCCGTTTCGGTCTCTTTCAGCAACTCTCCCTCGACTAAGCAGCGTGCCCACGGGTCGTCGCTCTCTCTGAAGTGGTGGGAGAGAGCGCGTTTTTCCGCTTCGACGCAGTCCTCGACGCTCATGAGGCCACGGCCCCCTTCTCTTCTGTTAATGTAGAGTCTGTCTGCGCATGATCTTGGATGCAGTGCTCGATAGATGTTCATGAGCTTCCTGGTTTTGATGTCCATGTCAGTGCAGTCTTTCTTAGTCCAGTTAATAATGCCAGCAGCATATCGGACTAAGGGGACGGCCCAGGTGTTGATGGCTTTCATAGTGTTGCCCCCATTCAGGTCTGATTTCCGGATGAGCCGGAGTCGGGTGAGGTACTCCTTCCGAATGGAATCTTTCATCGTTCTGTGGAGAATGGTGTTATACTCCATGACACCCAGGTACTTGTAACCTGACTATTCGATATCCATGATGGTACTTTCTTCGATGGTGATTCCCTCGGACGCAGTAACCTCTCCCCTTTCGATGTTAAGAACTCCTCATTTGCTAACACTGAACTGCTTCTTGATTTCTTGGGAGTACCGATGAACTATATTAAGGAGCTGCTCTACTTGGTCCTTTGATTTGGCGTAGAGCTTGAGATCGTCCACGTAAAGCAGGTGGTTGAGCTTCATGGTACGACTGTAATAGTAGCCCTGGCTGGCCTTGTTCAGAGTTTCGGAGAGGGGGATCATGGTCAGGACAAATAGCAGTAGAGATAGGGAGTCGCCTGGAAGATACCCCGCTTGATGCTCACCTCGCCGAGGTGTTTATTAGCGATTGTGAGCTGGGTCTTCCAGTTGGGCATGATCGTCGCGATCAGATTGCGGATGTTGCTGGTGATGCCGTAAATTTCCAGGCATTCCAGGATCCAGGAGTGATGGACCATGTCGAAGGCTTGTTTGCAGTCATCCCAAGCCATGCTTAGATTTTTTTTTTTTGCTCCTGGCATCTTTCGTCAGGAGCTTGTCGACGAGCAAATGGTCATTCGTTCCCCTGGTGTTCCTGCGGCATCTTTTCTGTTCGTCGATTAGGAGCTTCATTGAGTCTAGATGTTGGTTGACTCTCTCGTAGATTATGGCCATCAGCACTTTCCACATAAGGAGGAGGCACGTGATTGGGCGGTAATTGCTGACCTCCGTGCCCTTTGCCTTGTCCTTCTAGGATTAGGACCGTCTTTTCTGTGATCATCCAGGTGGACACGCCTCCGCGTTGCAGGCAGTGGTTGAGCTGTGCAGCAATTCTGGAGTGCAGTGAAATGAAAATTTTGATACAGTAGCCTTGCGCCATATCTGGTCCCGGTGCTTTCCAGTTCTTGGTCTTGCTCAGTTGCTTTTTGAGCTGCTGACTGGTGATTGTAAGGTCTGGGTCTGCTGCGACGTTCTTCTCCTTGACGTCGTGGAGCCATTCTGCGGTATTATTGTGTCGTACCTCTTTGCTTCAGATGTCACTCCAGAATCGGATGCTCTCTTCTGCGTTGGGTGAATCAGAGCTCGTCTTTTCTCCTCTAATGGATTGAAAGAGGCGTTTCTGGTTTGTGTTGAATTGCTGGTTCTGATGGAATCCAGCTACTCTGGCCTCGAAGCGTCTAACTTTGCTCCTTTTAGCAGATAGCCGCTGCCTTAAGGTATGTTCTAAGTTGGTTAGGCCGACTTCGAGGCACCGGTACCTCGATTCGTGCAGCGTCTTCTTTTCCTGGTCGTGAAGTCTTCCTCTGCGTCATTCGGACATCCGGCTGAGATGTTTCCTGATCTCAGTAATGTGCTTCCAAGGAGGATCCTTTTTCCACTGGGTCCGCTACGGTCGAGGTTGTACCTCAAGGATCCTCACTGCGAGGTCTGCTCCAGCTTTGATGAGGGCGTTTGTCTCAGTGATGCTGTTGGTGTGGATTTTATCAATCACTGAGTTAACGCGGAGTTATTATTATTGTAATTATTATTATCGCTATTAGCAACATTATTATTACTATCATCTATTTAGAAAATTGTTACTTGATTCCGGGCTACACTCTCCAATCGTAAGCTCAACTTATGAGCAGTTGTTCAACTCTCACGTGGTCTTGATACGCAGTAAAATAAAGCAGGTTAGCCAAGATTCCCATGGCAAGTACTAAAGTTGAACAAAGTGACATCTGAACGTCCTTTTGTAACTTGAGCTTGCGACTGTACAGTGTGGCATCGGCTTCAGTAGATCTCGAGAAATTTAATACGTTGACAATCTCTGCTACCAGACGCACTATAATCAGAGCTACGTAACACAGTACTAAATACAATTTAATCATAATTACAATTTTTTATTCAAATCAGTGTAAGCCTACAGAACAGTAGGATTCTATAACTTGCACAGGAAACTATAAATTCCGGCGCCATGAAATATTCTAATGAAGCCCATGGTCAGGAATCGTTGGAGAGACTCGTCGTGAAAGTCGCTCATCTTGTCCCTCCGAACTCTCAGGCACGTTTGCTACCCTATCAAAATTCAGGGTTGCCGCCAAAGCTAAAACGGTGATTTAGCTACTGGGTGGCGCCGCGGCTGCCTTAAATTTTGTCTGAGAAGTTTTGCTGCTTTGAATCGTGTTGCAGGTGCTAAAAGCAACCCATATACGCTTGAGACGGCTGGCCGGGTAATTGATTCAAGAAGGTTAACGCCTATAATTCAACTGAGGTTGCAGACAAGTGGGTTTGGCTTACATCAATTCGCAGAAACGCGTCAAACGAAGTCCTTATAGTTGGTTAAAATCCTGTCAGTTGAAGCTGTATGAAGAACGGTGGGAAGTGGATATCCGATAGCATGTTTGTGTGTGTGTATCTCGCTGAGCCGAACGAAGAGCCGAAATATACCAATAGTAGTTCAGCGAGAAGCTGGCAGGCAGGCAGGCTGGCAGTTTTTGAGAAGCACGGAAATACATTGGAACGCGCACACCGAACAGCGGCAGTTGAGCAGACCGCTGCCGCTGTTCGGTGTGCGCCCTCCAATGCATTCCGAGTTTGTCTTAAACTGCCAGCTTCTCGCTGAACTGCTTTTAGTGTGCCAGCGCTGGAGGAGTGCTTGTCCGGCACACTGTGCTTCTCATTCTGCTATCTCATGGAGCTTTACTATGGGATATGGGTTTCCACGGTTACTCTAATTACTCGTTTGCTGGGTAAATGATTGTATACGGTTAACTTCGTAATCCCATTCCTACGAAAACCCTTGTTGTCGCCGAGTAAACGGTTATAATTACTAGCATGACGACGGTACTAAAACTGAAAGGATCGGCAAATTTTTAACACCTGGCAACTTTCTAGAAAATGTGCAATTTTGTTCATTCAAATATCAGGGCCAATGTTTCCTTAGTTTTTTTTTTGTTATGGTGGCGCTAACTTAACCTGAAACCAGTGACGTAAAAAAAAAATACATTGGAGATTCTTATACGTACATCTTTACTTAATAATGTAATTTATGTATCGTTGCCTTGGGTATTTTCACTTACAAAATTAGTTTTCGCTTTTGTGGTTCTAACAGTGCGCTCTATAGGCTCGTTCGAGTGGGCGCCAGAATTAAGTCCTCGTGGCTGGACCTGTTCGGACTTCACGCGGGTGCGCTGGCTTCAACCCGCTGAATTGCGCTGTAGGCTTTGACTTTTAACGGCAACACTCGAGACTTCTAGAGCTCATTTTTGCTCTGAAAATGGAGTTTTCAGAAGGCTCAACGTAATCGCGCTGTTTTAAAACACATGCGACACTATTGAAAGAGACAAAGCCAAAGCTTCTGTCTGAAGTCCCGGACAAGTTAAGCCTCGCATTCTTAATTTTGGGACCCAATCATAGAGGGCCCTAACCATCACAACGATGTTCGTAGTGGAGTAGACAAGGGTAGCTGATGTTATAATGTTCTTAGGTTTTATTTTCTTGTGAGACTCGAATGTTAACAGAAACATGGCGGGGGACTATTTTTTTTTTGCCTTCGCAGAGGAGACGACGAAATTATTCCAGAAACTGGAGCTTTTCACAATTTTTAATTTTATTTTTTCTTGTTGGCCGAGGGCCCTAGCAAATTTTTTGGCCTCCCAAGAAACTGTTTGGCGGCTTGAGCTTCCTCAGCGGATAAAAATTCTGGTAGTGAGTATTTAAAAGAATTAAATTTTGTGCATAAGAGATCCCCTTTAGCTCATTCGTTGGATGAGACTGTCAAAAGTTTCATTTATGAAAACAGTGCAACTAAACTATCAGTAAATCAAAATAATTAGACATCACCATGTTGGTAAAATAATTAACAGTAAAATAACTAGAGTACCAACAAGTAAAAAAATGTTTCTAACGTAACGCTTTTCCAGATATATTTTTCTGGAAAGCGGATAAATCAAATCTATCTTCTGTGGCTGCAGTAATCATAGCAGCAGACACAGACTTCCGTCCATGTTCCTTATCTACAGCTCCAGAACTCGGAAATAACAGTCGCAGACAATACATAGAATACATAGCTATATGTTTTTAGTTGCTATGTCACCACAACATGATGTATAAACAAATATATACCGCAATATTCACTTACAAATCCATATTCCATGACTAGAGTGCTGGGCAACATCAGTCGCAGACAAGGCGTCTCTCTCTAAGTCATTCGCTTCCAGAACTGCTATTTCACTACCAGAATATCTCTCTCCCTGGCTAGTGTCCACACTAACGCTCCACTAGTTACACTAATTGCCCTCGCTTTCATCACACTTCCCTAATGCCGAGCAGGTCCTGCCAATAGAGCAGCGGCAGCAGAAGTCGTGTTACTGATGGTGGATTTTTCTGCCCAAATGTTCGTCTTTTTTTGCAGGTCCAGAAACAATTTAATTCCATGTTGTCCAGGGTGATTGGATCAGAGCGTCCATGTCCTTGTTGCTGCTCTTGTTTTCATTGTTGCCTCTGCTGATGTTATTGTTGTTGTCGTCGTCAGCAGTCGTGCTGCGATTTAAATACTTGCTGCTGGTATTATTTTTGAGCCCATCAGATTAGATTAGATAGGCGGCAGTAGACGAACTAATAGGCCCGTTCCCAGAGACACACCGGAACTTACGCCCCGGCCCTCTATGAGCTATTGCCATTGTGTAAAAATCATTTAGCCATCTGAGGAAGAGAAGAAGAAGAAGAAGAGAAAAACTCAACCAATTAGAAAAGAAGAAGACCCAATATACTCCGGAAATCTTATTTACGTTGTAGCTGCTGTCATTGTTTTCGCCAAAATTAGTACTTGGGTTTTAATTGTTGGTGATGGTCGTAACATTTTTAAAATCCTATCAGCCCTAACGTACTCCGCAAAGAGCGTTTTGTGCAGAAGGTTATATTGATGTTCCTTGTTGCTGTCCTTATATATGTATATCGTAGTTAAACCTGTCTTGCTGCGCCGTGCTCTTAGCGCTTTTCACTCTTATTGATACGTACGTAGTATATTTGCCTCTTTCGTTATAGTTCAACTCATTGTAGGTAATTGTTATTTTTAGTGAAATTTGCATCTTGTTAAACACTAAAGTGCTGCTTCAGATCTTCCTGTTGAGAAAAGTTATGATTGTGTTAGTCCACGTCTATTTCGATTTTGTTTACCTTAACAGAAGTTCAGGGCGGAGCTGAAGTTAAATCCGTGAACTTATTTCTAGAGCCACCAAAATTTTGCTAGGTGATATAGACTGCAATGAATTCTAATTCCATAACACTCTTCACTCTGAATCGTTATAGTAATAGTTATAGTAATAACCTCCATGCTACTTCTAATAACTTTTCTAATTGCATATCTTCTTCTCCATGTTCGTGCCTTAATAATTACGCTGCAAATTGAATCACTAGCTAAGTGCAATAGCCCGAACGTAAACAACACTTTACGACTTTAACACATCCCAGGCAAGATGTTGCCATTGCAATAATTTACCTAATAGCTTTTCCCCTTCGTCCGAACCCTAAAGTTCTTAAACTTCTGCGGCCGAAGTTCTCCGCGTCATTGCGGACAACTTTTTTTGTTCTTCCCCACAGGGGAGACGGTGCAGTTATTGCGGGAACTGCAAGTTTTCATAATTTCTGTTTTTCTTCTTCAGCTTCTCTGAATTTTCCATGTTCTCCTTTATTTAAATCTTTTCCTAACATATTACTCATATATTGAATTTTTTATAATTCTATTTTAGAACTGTTCATAACGTCTTCTTTTAATTCTATGTGCATCACTCGCAGTTTAAAACTTTTCATAATTGCCTATGGTTTTACCTTTTCATGCTTCATTTCATTTTAAAAGTTACCACTCCTTCTTCTTTTAGTGTTTTATGTTTCATTTCATATTTGAACTTTGCTTAGTTTCTTCTTCTGTTCATTTTTATACATTCTGTATTAATTTGGAACTTTTTATTATTTCGTTTTCTTCTCGTAATTTTTCACTTTTGATTTTATTTAACACATTCCTAATTTAATATTCTTCAATAACTTTATATATATATATATATATAATGCAGCGTTCCTAACGACTTCTTCCTTTTTGTGAATCATAATTATGTAGATTAAAGCTGTTCATAATTTCATCTTTTTTTTTCGTTTGAAATTAAATCATTATTTCTTCTTGTTTCATGGTTTTATTTCTTATTTTATATTCGAACTTCCCGTACTCTTTCTTCCTTTTTATTTCATTTTTATATGTTTCAATATTAATTCGGAGCTATGCTAAATTTCAGTTTCTTCTTGCAATTTTTGTTAGCTGATTTCATTTTCTTAATTTTTTTTTTCAAAACGCTCACTGCGATGATTACTTTGGTAGAAGCAATGATCAAAATACAAGAATACTAGTACCACTTTTCATGGTTTGTGAAACAATAGCACTCAAATCTTTGCTCAAAATCCCTCAGAGACATTCACGGCTGACTTGAATGTCTGCATATCCACGCGGTTGAACACAAAACCTAGTAAGGAAGCCAATGCCTTTTTGCTGTAAAGGTTAAAACTGTGCAACAAAATACAATAGAGGTTCTGGTACACTCCACATACTCTTTTTAATCCCATAGAGTATGGTAAATACACGTAAAATTCAAGCATCTATGGTATGGTAAATACACGTAAAATTCAATAATCTATCATGCTAACACTTCATAGTCTTCTTGATTGCTAGACGTTAATACTCCACAGTACTATAAAACTGCTTTCAAATCGCTGTTATGAAATGGTCATTGTACAAAGTCACTGTGTATTTCAAGCTCTTTTTTTACTTGAATTTGTGTCTTAATAGCTTAGCCTTCATATGAATTTTGTATTTTAGTACCAACACAGCCTTGTAAATTCAGCAAAGAAACTTCACCTTACTTGGCAGCAAGTAGGTGCTTCTTGCAGTAAGGCATGGTTCTTTTGTCTCACGAAGGCTGAACTCAGAGTTTTAGTACATTTATTATATACTTTTTCATCTGAGCTCACTATAGTGCCGTTAATTGGAGGTGCTACCGCTTTGTTCTTCATCCAACTTTGCGTACGTATTCCTCGTCGTTTGCAAGTAATTTTGCTTTTCGTCCTTTCCTTGCCTCCTTGATCACAGTTTCTCACAGTTTGTAGGTACTACCACAGACAAATGAAGGCCAACGGACGTTTTTTCAGTATTCTTACGAGAAAATTAGCAACAACGATGAATCTCCGCTGATGGCTTGTATTTGATAAACAACGTGTTTGTATCACTGATACCAGTGTATTTAGACTTCTTCAGCGGCGCTAGAAAATAATGATGACGTCACAACTGTCTCGATCGGTCGACTTGGAGTGCGTTTAGAAAGTGTGCGTTTGTGTCTAAATTCCAAAGTGGAACTATACCATAATCTGTGAAAATTTGATCATAGTTAATTATTTTCATGCTTCTACTTAATATGATTAATAAAACACAAAAAAGCATACATAAAACACAAAAAAGCATACCTGTCCAATGTACTCAATAACCAACCTTTGTTGATTAGTTAGAAATTGGGCTTGCTGTTGCACAAACTAAGGAAGATACAGACAGGCAGTTCTAAGATATTTTTGGGAGAAAATTTTGACTGAGCAATGACGTCACAGTCGCCATTTTGTTATTTTCATCAGAAGTTGGTATACATGATATGACTTTTAGCTACATAGCTCCAGCCGCTCGAAATTTTGTCGATGCTCAATGGCTAGAAAACTCTGAGTTCAAAAGGCTTTTTTTAAATGTGAATCATCCTGCGAGCCGTTCTACTTTCTGAGGCGTAAAAATTTGCAGTACATTTCCTCGATTAAGCTTACGACTTGTTAATTAATAATTTCTACGTAGTTCTGCTGAGTCCGAACATTTTTTTTAATATGAAATTGTTCGTGGCTGAAAGATGACGTCAGAGGGATCCCGTGCTAGAGTCGAGCTGCCTGTTGCTCCACGTTCTTGTTGCCTTACGCAGAGCGCTCTCACTTCACATTTTTTTTTTCTGAGTGGAGCAGCACGTAACATTGAGTAAACAAATGAAAGTGGACAAGCATTGCTTCGCTATTTTTGCATGAAAATTTGCGACAACCAAAGCGACGCATGTCGTTACTTGTTGCTTACATCGCAAGTTCATAGAAAGGATACCAGTTTTGTGTAGACTAGCTGGAACTTATGGATACCAGAATTCATTTACAGAAGATAGTAATGTCCGATCTGAGTGCTTGCACATACGCAAATAACAGCTTTGAAATGCTCGAAGGTTGAGCATCACCATGAAAATATAGTTCAATCAGAAGAATTCACCAAAAATGCTCAGCGCTTACTGTATTCAGAATACCAGCAGAGAACTGAATCGGAAGGATCCAAATTTCGCTGCAATGTGAATTGAAAAATGTTCTGACTTCGGGGCAGCGTGGAGTTTCAACTGCCACGAAGTACGTTAGCTAAAGAAAGCTTGGGTGATATGGATTATGCACGACTGGTACGAAAACTTCCTCCAAGAGTGAGTACCTCTTATTCCACGCTCGAAATGCATCAAACAATATAATAAACACTGTCGTGTGTTTATTTATTTATATGTTTATGTATTTTGTGCCCCCCTCTTAATGAAATAGGTGAAAAATTGACCAGGTTGTAAATTTTGCAATTACTGCCAGAAGCGTTTTCATGGAGCTCAATGACCAGGTTGCAGAAGATGGCAGAAGTGAAACCCTTATTCCTTTGCCTTAATGCATTTTTTGTCTGAAACGATCCTTGACAGACGGGGCAGTAGACACAGTGAATTCTTTTAGCTTTCTGTCTTTCTTTGACGGAGAGTTTTCGCGTCATGAGCTAAACTTAGATGGACTGAAGCTATGTATGTCCGTCGGTAGCCAAGATACGGGACGGGAATTAATTTTATTTTTATTTAATAATGTTGTACTGCTTGCTGATGTAAAAGTTTTTCTGCACTTCTTCTAAGGTGGGGAATGGTTGTGCTGCTACAGATAAATTGCCGGAGGAAGCACTGTTCTCTTAAGACAATTTTATTTCGATTTTGTAGCGTATCCTCCCGAAGCACATTAGTAATTAAAGTATGTTCAATGAAGACGGGACTTCAAATATTTGTCGCTGTCACTTTTTGGCAGCGCGGGCACTCTAGTGTTAAACAGCACCTAACTACATTTGTAAGCGATGCGGGCTGCAGAATATAGAGAAGCTCTAATATAATAATTTTCAGATCGTAAAGAGGTACTTCCAAAGCGAAGTGGGCTTAAGAAAAAACAGTCCCTCGCCAAGCATATATTCCAGGAAGTATTTTTGTCATCGTAAATGAGAGGTGAACTTTCATGGTATCTTATCTTGTTATCCAGTCGGTGAAATTTCCCCTATCTATACCCTTCAGAGCGAGACCCACCAAAAGAGCAAGCAACAAACAGCTGTGTATGATAACATATACAGTAGATTTTTCTACAAGCTCACAGTTATCTACTTAGACAGCAATTCTAACTGTCCTCGAAAAAATGACTCTGCTCAGCGAAAAAAAAATTGTTAGTGATGATCGTCATTATAAAACTTGGTAGGAAAATCAAGCTGCAGCTGCTGCTGGTGAAGTACATCCTCCTATTCATGACCACAATCAAAAATACTAACGATACGGCATTAAGCATTTTTTCAATCATTTTTGATAGAAGTGTTTGTACTTTAGCCTTTTAAGAAGTGTGAAATAAACAAAAATTGTCGAAGAAACAGGACAAGTGAATACTGCAGAATTAACTGAGAAAAACCGTAACCGTGAAACCGTCTAGCATGGATACCTTTTAGAACGTTCTTCACCCATCAATCCAATCTCAATTAAATTTCACAAAAAAAACTATGGTATCTTGCTGCCACCCAGAAGCACAGTGTCCAGCAAGTTGAATTACAACATTTCTAAAATTGGAAGAGGAGCGTGTGGAGGAACAAGCCAGTCTTCTCTGATCCCTCTAGATGTTTCCTACTTTGTTGATGCCCGGACCCGATATTGGCTACGACGTGTGGCAGGTAAAGTTCGCCTGGACTGCGTACAACAACTAGGCCCCCTTATGCACTGGCTTGTGCTGCAGAAATATTCCCTCTATTGGGCCGAACAGGACTGAACGGCTGCAGTCGAGCACTGATCGTATGAGCTTCGGCGTCATTGATGGAAGGCTCGTATTGCTGCTACGCAGTAGCAACCTCCCTCCTCCCCAGGTAGATAATGAGTGACAGAACTGTCGACGCTGCAGTGCAGAGCACCGAGACTTTAGTCTCAGGCTGGGAATACAACCTCCGGCTTCTTGGCATCAAGCGAGGTAACATAATTAACCCCTAAACCCCAGTGGCTGGTATATGAGAGTTAATACGAAGTTGAACAACACATCTGCGACCCGTGAGGAATAGCAGCTTGGAGCCGACAGCCGCAGTTTCTAAGACCGCATCAATGATTCGCCGTTTAATGGTGGGAGGGAAAAGTGGAGACAAACCATTGGGCATATAACGGATGTTTGTATGGATAAACTAACGGAACATCACGTAGAATAGCATAACAGATTGATACAGTTCTTCTACTTGTATTACTATCCATACATTACGTGGCCCTTCATCCGTTTGTTCGTTTTCCTTCCAGGATGAGACAGGGAAAAATTAGGGTATCTCTGATACCATCTCGCGAACAACGGTTGTCAATCTAACCTACAACTGCTGACAGGCGCTGTCTCAAATACACTGTCACACTTCGTAATCAACATGCGACATCGACGAAGAATAAATACAAACTATAGTCCGAGGAATTGCCACAGGTTCAATAGCTAGTGTGGATTATTGTTTACAGTCAGTATTATTTCAACCATTATTAGTTTAGCTATTATTGAAATCGAATGTAGTTCCATATGCTACGCACATTCCAATTCATCTAGCGCAGTCACCGTATATTGCAGGCATCCCAATTCATCTCTTTCACGTCTCGATATTTCAACAACTTCCAACAAAAATCTCGACCTTTGCCATCACACAATAATCCATTTCTCCTTCTGCCCATAGCTCAATATGCCCCCCAGACCTTCCCAGTTTTCTGTTGGGGAGGTGGGGAGGGGGGGGGGGGCTGCACGATTCCATTCTCGCTCCTGCAAATTGCCAATAGACAAATGCACCAGCGAGTTCACAACCATTAACCTGTACGCCCCTCACCTGCCCTTCTCCCTCCTTCACCTGCCCTTCTGCCGCTNGGGGGGGCTGCACGATTCCATTCTCGCTCCTGCAAATTGCCAATAGACAAATGCACCAGCGAGTTCACAACCATTAACCTGTACGCCCCTCACCGGTCCTTCTCCCTCCTTCACCTGCCCTTCTGCCGCTATCACCTGGTCTTCTACCGCCCTCACCTGCCCTTCTCCCGCTCTCACCTGCCCTTCTCCCGTTCTCACCTGGCCTTCACCCGCCCACACCTGCTCCTCATCTGCTTTTTTCTCGCGTTCACCTGCATCTGACCAGTCGTTACTTCCACCTTACCAGCCCTCACCTGCTCATCACCTGTTCGCCTTTCACCTACCCTCACCTCTTCTTCTCCCACCTTCACCTGCCGTCATATGCATTCCATTATTTCCGACGTCTGCCTATCACCTGCCTTCACCAGACCCTCAGCTACCATTCATCTTCATCTCACCTGCTCCTCTCTTGCCCTCACCTACTCTCAACTATCTTTCTCCTGCCCCTCACCTACTCATCTCATGCGCCTTTACATATAATTAAGACAATACGATGAAGTTAACAAACTTTTGTAAATACCTCTTCAGCTTGTCTTAAGAGTAATTTAGAGAAAGAAACACTGCGTTTCATCGTTAAAATTTGGTAATCATAGCTGCAGATTCTGTTAGTAGCGGAAGATGCAATCGGTAATTGTATTCCTAGTTACCATCAGTACCTACATGGTTGATGATATTAGCAACATAAAACTGGCTGAATTAGGTGAATTAAAAACAGCTTGACTACTGTTAATAAATCATATAAGTATGTTATCTACCTACGGTAAAACAGTTCATCAACACCTGTTAATAACAGGGCGAGATGTGTTAGACAATCTAATTGGAGATGTAATTTGACCTTTATTGATAATAATAGTAATATAATTGATATATTACCTGCTGAAATATGCAGTGTGTCTGCCTGTTGCTAGGAATAATAACTGCAAGAAAAGCACTCCGAGAGCACATAGCTCCGCCAAGCAACGTAATTGCAGTACATAGAACGAAAAATTCAAAATTGATCCAGAAACCATTTTTTATAATCATTATCAGAATTTGACTATTTGCGCCTTTTGACTTTCATAACAGTTCTTGAAATTTTCTTAAAGATTCGCTCTTAACTTTTTGGGTAAGGTTAGTTCCAAACAGTTAATAATCGAAGAGACATGCACATGGACTAACTGATCACCACAAAAATGCTGTCATTTACTCTTTGGAACATTTGTAACACATCCTAGAAATTTCGTAAAGAACCGATGATACTTTTCTAGTTATGTTGCCTCTAAAAATAAAGTAGATAATGAAACGAACGAACGGTAGACCGCATCTTTACCGACAGACTAAATGTTAATCATCATCATTCCTCATAACATACCTAACAATTCCTGTAAATTTCATGAAAATCAGTCCTTAACTTTTTGAGTTATCTTGGTGACACAGACGAACAAACAGACAGGCGGAAAACAGACAGACACACGAGTAAACTAGTCAAGTACATAACCTTTTTGGCGTGGTAATAATAAGAGAACAGTAACATGATCTACATGGAAGTTTGCGGTACGATGCCATGCAGGTCACAAGTAATTTGATATTCACTGAGGAGGCGTAGCTCAATTTCAGTTCACATTCCCGTAAATGACTTGCGCAAGACCGCATGTATTCGTCACACGTCGGTCGAACAATTTCATCGCAATCCCAAAATTGGCTTCAGTTGAACTGCTGCAGCGATTTGTACATGAAATTGTTCCCACGGTGGCGATAGACTCGATCGTTGCCGTTATCGAAACTCTGCCAACTGTTTAATGAAGAGAATACCAATAAGGTTTCACTAGTTTTAGAGTAATGGTGGCTCTTGTTAGTTAGGGTACTACATGATTCAATCTTGACTGGAAAATGTAGATAAGGTGGAAGCTAATCACTATTGTTGATGAATTTCAATGATTATTAATGAGGTGCAATTTCTTTTGCCGAAGTAGTTGAACAAAATTATTAACGGAATATAATGTGTATAACTGAAAACGCTGAATTGGATTACGAATGGAGTAATTTCTTTGTTTCTGAGGAGTATTCTAATTGCTAGTGGCAGTGATGGGCAATAAGTACTTGATTTTATATTTCTGCTGGAGTTAATTGAATTACTACTGGAATCTACCGACTGATGCGTTATAAGCGTAAACATGTAAACTGTTACTGGAGGTAAATTGACTTACTAGTGGAGTATATTTTATATTACTTTGGGAGTTGAACATAATTACTAAGGGAATAAAATCTTTTGGTGGACTAAAGTAGTCTAATAACTAGTGGAGTGTCATATACCGTATGCAAAATTACTTGTGGAACAAAGTTTAAGTACAAATAGCATTTGATCACTATAAATTAGCGCTGGAGTACTGTACGTTGTAATTATTGATGGCATGAGGTTAAGTATTTAAGAGCTAATTTCTAAGCCTTTCGCTTAGACTCTATCCGAAGATAAAGCAGCAGAACAGGGAAGGTTCTTATTTCAGTGTATCCCCTTAGTTCTAAACTGACCTCTACGATCATGATTAATTTCTTAGAACAGAGCTAAGCACGCATGTACCAACTCACGTTTGGGCCCTCCCAATCTTATCGTTATCGTTGCGCTTAAATTCCTAGAACAGACCTGAGGAGACATGAGTCGTGCCCCAGACTCACGTTTCATTCCTCCCAAACTAATTTTTACCTCCGTTCCTCTGTTCTCCTTTCATCCGTTTCCCGCTCGCGATTCCTGAGAGAATTGGGCGGGCCGGCAAACTCCGTCTCTTGGTATCGAAGCAGAAGTCGTTAGGTGATTTTTATCAATACGTCGGAGTGCTCGGCACTCTTCCCTAGCCGTAAAACAGTCCTAAAATTTCAGATGCATTACGACGCAAAACTTTGCGGTTCCACTTCAAATTTTTGCAGTAACTCCAATATCCGTTGATGGCAAACCCAACTTGGAGAACTGAACACGTGGAAAAATAGTGGCAGGTTGGGACTGTACAGCAGCTGATGGAACCATATCCTTAACAGGAGACTGCCAGTTCGTGGGCGATACGACTACTGATGGAACCGCATCCTTAACAGGAGACTGCCAGTTCGTGGGCTATACAACTACTGATGGAACCGCATCCTTAACAGGAGACTGCCAGTTCATGGGCTATACAACCGCTGCTGAATCCGTATTCTGAACACGATACTGGCAAATAGGGGCTTACAGCTGCTGATGGAACCGTATTATAAAACAGCTCAGTCGGAAATAATGGTTGTGATTATGATAGAATATATGTAGTGGTGTATGAGAGATTAAGGACGATTATGAATGATGAAACAATATGTTAGATACGTCGACCAAAACATAACGTTGATTTTAGTATATTTATGTCGATATTGGTGGAGGCAATATTGGTTGTTTAAGGTTGGTCTGGAAACGAAGGTCGATGGTAGTACATGGCTGTATGAAGACTATATATGGTAGAGCATAACCAGGTAGGTTATCAACGGATTTCCGTACGTACGATCATGAGTGGAAGTCCTCCCATTATTTGGGGGATGAATATGTATGGTTTGTCATGGATTATAATATGGCTAGAATTCCCAACATAAGAAACCAAAATAATATTGTATGACTATAAGTTTGAACGCGAAACATCTAAAAATTCATATTATAGTGAAAAAATTGTGCACATTTTAAGTCTTTTTCTTTCCTGCCGATGAATTGCGAGAAATTGCAGGGTATGTATGGATGCTAACTGCCTTGACAATATTCTTATCAACAGTTTCTAAATTTTAGTAACGCTTTACTACTTAAGCGTAGTTACCTATTATTTGAATTTATTTGTTTAATCCCTGGTAAAGCAGTATTGCAATCTTTGATCAAATATTGCCGTCTATTTTTATGCTCATTCAGTGTATATCTGTAAAGTTTCATAAAGAAATTATTCCCATTAGCTTTATGGAGAACAGTGTCAAGTTTCACGGTAAATTTGGTCTTACGTACCGTGACAACGGGTACTTCCAAAATTCATCTATTGACTATTGACTTACTCTGAACAGCGTCGTATAGCTGTATACCAGTTTAGAGTTGAAAAAGTTGTATCTAAGCGTGCATTACTGCACAGACTGGTTCAAGCTCCTGCTCCAGAGCATCGTCCCGAAATTTAAAGCCTTTCACCATTCTGAGCTGCACGCCTAACACGCATGTATAAATTACTTTTTTTGTACCTCTAAGCAATTAATCATCAGTAAACAAAGCAGGTATCCTGGGAATAATATGTCAACAGTTGAAAAAGTTGATCTTGGTAGAATATAGTTGTATCATTCGCTGAACACAGTCGATTTCGGTCATGAATGCTGTTTCCTACAGTTCACTATGGTAAATCATGGTCGTGCAGCTAAACCCTGAACGGTGGGAATTGGATATGTATGGTTGGGTATTATAGTTGGCAATGGTCGAGGATTTGTGACATATCTCTATCACAATGCACTCCATAACTGGTTGGATACGCAGGATATATCGATAATAAACTATAAAGATCTTGACCATAATCATAGTTGTCCGACTATAATCACAACCATGATATCTGACTGGGAGGAGACTGCCAGTTCAGGGGTATCCTAAACAGGAGACTGCCAGTTCAGGGCTATACAGGAGTTGGTGGAACCACGTCCTAAGCAAGATTCTACCAGTGCATAGGCTATACAGCCGCCGAAGGAGCCTTTTTCTAAACACGATGACGGCAAAGTGGGACTTTCAGCTGTTGATGGAGCTGTATCTCTAACTAGATACTGACGGTTTAAAACAAGTACGGCTGCTGATGCATCACTATTCTGACTGAACGAAGTACTATCTATTCCAACGAAACAACGCGCGCTTCAAATATTTTTATGATAATCACTTATAGTGTAAAAAAGCACTTTACTTAAACTGCATTTTATTTATATGTAGTCGAAACTGATTTCGTTCCCTTCATGTCGTTACAGCTTAGTAATATCGTTGTTCTACGAAAGACGAAGAAAAGTATACTATAAAGCACTGGAAAATATTCAACGTAAGACAATTAAGCAGTAATGACCCTGAGAAACACCAACCCGAAGTAAACGGCGCTTTAGCAGGTATCCAAACAACCACGCTTTCATTCACCACTTATCAGCAACTATACCTTCTCTTTATTTTACCTCACTACATTTTGCATTATTCGCATATTCATCTTAGCCTTGCAGTATGATATAAGACAATCTTTACTTCGCCTCTCTACAACTAACTTCAGAAACACATCCGGTAATTTTCGGTTATATTGCTACGCATTCCACTTCCCTTTGTACATCTGCATTTTCCCTCAAAGCACAGACGATCAAAGACAACTAATGAAAATTTCCATTGGGAAACAACAAGCACAGGCACACACACACACAAACACACCTGCCTCATAACCTGGCGTTCTTAGTCTCATTTGAAACCAGGCTTCATTAGCCGAGCTTTGGATTCTAAAAAAAATTATAGAGGCCCATTGTTGTCGTCACTGTAGAGGATTGTTTTGGCGCCATCGGTGTTGTGTTTAATGGTGGGAGTAGCGTCGCTTTTGTGTTCATAGCTTTTGCACGTATCAATGCATTTACTCTGCTTTCTTTAATATTCAAACAATTACCAATGGTATTTTACTTCAGTTTTCCTCTTGTTTGATGACTTGCTCCACCGGTGCACGTAGATCTACGTAAATTTAGTGTGTATACCTGGACGTAATAAAAGACCTCGTCTCTTACACTTTAAATTGTGGGCTACGTGGCCAAGCAGACAGAAACTACTTACACTAGTCAAAACAACGTAAGGAGTCCGATGGGCGTGGCTAAGAACGCAAAGTAACTTTGTCAACTCTCACTTAAGAGCGGGGTATTCCTTGTCTCAATTGAAAAAATTATATTTATATTCCAATACTCAAAGTGCGTTTGTTAATAGATTTGATTTGGCTCTGCTGCGTTCAATTCAGTCCCGCCCCTGAAGGACTGCTTACGCTTATTTGACTATAGTTTAGTCAATATTAGGTGATACGGAGACTACTTACGTGAAGTAAATTAGTTAATGCTAAAACTAATTATACCGTAACTAAATCATCGCTGGAGAAAAATCTGTAATCAAAACAATATGATGAACACCCTCGTGTGTCTAATATATATATTTGCATAGTTATACTGTAATTGTATTATATGTTTCGTGTAACTCTCTTAACTAAATAAGCAAAAAATAGGCCAGAATGTAGATTTTGTAACTATGTGGCATTTTCATGGAAATCGATAAACAAAAATTGGACTAGGTTGCAGAAGTTGGCGAAAGTGGGATCTTTATCCTCTTAAAACTGAATACACTTCTTGCTTAGCCAACGTTGAAATCCAAACAATATACGGGCATTTATAGCTACTTTTAGCGCTGTTATGGAGTCTGCTATTTATAACTGTCTCCATACATTCAAACTATATTGGCTCTCTGTTAATGTAGCCCAAATTCAGTCGATGATCAACGAAGCACAGGGGAAACGACGATTTTTCAAGGGACAGTCGAAACAATTCTTTCTTCCAGCCTGCTTTCTTCCTCTGATGGAACTGTTTTCGCTTTGCCACAAAAATGTCTACTTACTGAAGATATATAATTCGGTAGGTAGGATACGCGGCGGAGAATTAAAAAAAAAAATAATTCAGCAATGTTTGGTGCTTGCTTATAAAAGCTCAATTTTTTCGCATGTCATTTAAGGTGGGGCATGAGTGCGCTGCTTATATGAAGTGAAAGAGAGAGCACTTACCTCTTATGACAATTAGAGTGGGCATATGCAACGTATCCTTCAGGAGCATAGCAGTAACAAAAGTATGTTGCTTGATGATGAGTCTTCAAAAATTCCTTGTTATCATTTTTGACAGCGCGGGTACTCTAGTGTAATACAAAAATGGCCGTATTATATATGTGGCACGTGGCGCACTGAAGGAATACGACAGGAAAAAATTCATGAGTTGAAATATTGCTTTGGTATTTACGATACGGGAGTAGATTGGGATAAAACAAGGGTCGGCTTATTAATTATTATTACGGAAGGGGTCTGAACTTCGCTGCAAGCGCGTGTTTTTGCGTGTCAGAGGTGATACTGGATATGCTACTTGACTGAGCTGTGTATATATATATATATACCTATATATAAAAAGCCTGATCAAGAGTTTGCGACCATTTTGAAAATGCAAATAATAACGTTTTAGTGATAAATATATAAAACTCCTTTTATTAGGGGCCAGTAATTTATAAAGGTAAAAGATGAGAAGGAAGAAAATTACCTGTTGTAACCTTCTTCTAAGAAATGTACGTATTTGTCACATAGTAATTCAGTTGATCAAAATTATAAGACCAGAGTAGTAAATGTTTAGTTGTAGGGTATTTTCTTTCGTTTTGAATTAATTACAGGCTTGCACTGATAGCATGAAGGCCTCACTAAGTAAAAAGCCAGCAAGCTAAGTCAGACTGGGAGCTCAAATCCTAGACCATACTTTTAATTCCTGACGGCGTATCATGGATACACTGTTTTTTCCTATCTCTTATTGATAAGGGCATAACCAAATGTAGAACTAGAACACCTCGTGGCGTAAGACCATAATCCGCTCTGGGGAGCAAATTCAACGCCGCCATTTCTGATGGTCAGCTTACTTTGGAGTTGTGGCATTTTTCACATCTCAGTCAACCCACCTGACTGCCTGAAAAAAATTATTATGACTGAACTCCTTCTTCTTCGTTTTGGGTGGACTGACAACAAAGTTCAGAGTCTTGAGATTTTATGGCCAGCTAATGCTAGTTTGATGGCATTGGTCACATCTAGGTCAACCAACCTGGCTCCCTGCAAAAATTTCGAGCATTGCTCAACTCCTTCTCCCTCTTTTTGGGCGGACAGACAAATATAAATACAAATATACTTAAAAATCCAACGAAAATATCATCACAGCTCTTGGCTTTGCTTACCGGGGATAATAATGTCACTACATAATAATAATAATAACAGCAACTGGGAAATCCACGTGCATTAGTTAGTGAGGCAATAGATGCATGTTGGCGCCAAGGAATTGCACGGCTGCAGTCAAACACATCTTGTGTCAGAGCTAGGGAATCAGAGAGGGATACGGTAAATTTATACAAAGATCCCATATGGTGCCCCGCTAATTCCTTGCTATATATCGATAGTTATCTGTAGGAGAAGTGCAGTAATTCCCATAGCTTATACTGTATATCAGTCGGAAATGCATAGTATTTGAGACATTTGACTTTGAAGTTCCCATTGTTTTTCTATGAGAGAAAATAGTCGGCGTCGTTATAGGCTTCCTAACGACCCCATAGGAACTTTATTAACCCAATATAACTTTATCTAACCCAACCCTACCTTAGGCCCCGTCCAGACTAACGCCAAAATTTGTCCACACTAAGGCGAGTTCGCCGATCACTGCGAATTTTCGTCCTCAAATCGCAACTTTGAGCGTTTACGCGAGCGTCCAACTTGCTGGATATTTTGGCGCGATATAGGCTGCGGCCAAGACAGGTTCCCCCTGTAATATTTTGTTTCTCTCATGCAAAACGAATAAATTAGGTGTTTTATAAGGTTTTCTTGCTCCTTAATAGCAATATTGAAAGTTTTCTGCTTCTCTGAGTTCTAATTTACTGCAAATGTGACGAGAAATATGGAACGTCACTGCAGTAGTGACACTTGTGTCGAGAACTGAGTGTGAGTTGACACCTTGACGGTAAACATTTTATCGACGTTTTGTGGTTACAAGTTGTGTTTAAGGGATAAAATAAAATATGTGAACACTTTGCACTAAGTATGGGGAACATAAATTGTCGAGGAACCTCACATAAAATTTATTCACTTCAGACAACCTCGAAAACAAGGCCGAGTGGTATAGAAAAGTATGAAAATCCTAACCCAAGCTCAGTTGGCAGTATCCGTATTGCTGAAGAACGATAGAAGTAGTATCTGCATTTAGAATCAGTTCTTATTCATAGCTGTGTTGATACAACTGAAAAATAAGTTATTAATAGTGACAAGAACTGCAGTTTCCTTGGATGAAGGTGTGTGGGCAACTGAGTTCTGCTGAACATCTATTCTTAATACATTGTCAAGCGTTGCTGACCGCTACAATGCGCCCTGCGACAGTGTGGACGCTGCTGCGAGATTTTCACTGCGTTCTGCGAAATCGTACTAGCGTTTTTCGTGCTTGTGAGCAGTAGTCTGGACGTAACGTAACCTAACCCAACTTAACCGAGCCTAACTCAAATTTACTTAAACCAACCTAATCAAACCAACTTGATGGTTAAGTTGGGTTAGGTTAGGTTGTTTAGGGTTGGGTTAGGTTGCTTTAGGTTTGATTAGATTAGGTAGGTTTAGGTTAGATTGGGCTTGATTAGGTTGAGTTAGGTTATGTTGGGTTAATAAGGTTCCTATGGGGTCGCTATTAAGCCTCAAACAACGCCTGCTATTTTCTCCCAGTGAAAAACAAAAGAAACTTCAAAGTCATATATCTAAAAAACTATACATATCCGACTGATATATATATGGGTATCACTGCACTTCTCTAATAGACTGCGATCAATATCTAGTAGTGAATTTGCTGTGCGCCATATTGGCTTTTTGTAAAATTTACCTGGAATAATCACGTGGCAACTGCGACCCCTCGACCGTCCTTGTGGTTGAGTCAGTGCCCTCGCAGTGCAGTGCGAATGAAAATAACGCCAATCTTGCAGTTCGAGCTTTAGTCAAGGAAAACCGAAATCACGAGGGAAATCTCACATGATACAAGAAAAAAAAAAATTTCCCCGGAAACAATCTTTGCATCGTCCTTGCTATTCGCGAATTGCACACCGGGTCAAAACCGATCATTTTATATAGGCAATTGCTCGACTCGCATCGCGGGTGCCACTTAGGGTAATTCTTGGAGAGACTGCGGGCGCGCTTCCCTAAATTGCGGTCGGATACTGAGCGCTCATTGGAATTTCCCTAGGGACCTTCGCCTTGTGTCCCTAAACGGGTCCTTCTGCTGCGTGGCTACGGTTCTCTTTCCGTCTTGTACCGCTTGTCGTTGAATCGCTACGATTGCATGGTTCGTGGCTTCGTGTAACTGACATTGAGCGTGAGTAGTTTGGTTAATCGTGAACGCTTTTCAGCTTTCCTTTTTTATTCGTGAGAATAATTAATCATCATTCAATCTCTACTCCACTAGATGTCTCTTTCTGTTCTTTCTATCTTCGTTTATGTAGAATTTCCTTTGGTAATTTTCTACTAAAGGTCACAACTCGATATTGGAAAAATTTTATACATTCAGGTAGTTTGAAGCATTCTAAAACATTTTTATAGGAATGATGTTTCCATCGCGAATGCTTAGTTTCTGAGATATTTAACTTTGAGGTTCCTATGGGAAAAAATAATCGACAACCCCATAGGAATAAAAACTACCCTAGCCTTACCTAACCTTCCTAACCTAACCTTACCTAACCTTACATGACCTAACCTTACATCACATAACCTTACATCACCTAACCTTACCTAACCCAACCTTACCTAACCTAACCTTACCTTACCTAACCCAACCTAACTTTACCTTACCCAGCCTTACCCAACTCAACCTTACCTAACCCAACCTAACGTTACCTAACCTAACTTTTTTCCCCTTAGATAAACAATGGAAACTTCAAAGTCAAATATTTCGAAAACAAAGATTTCCGACGAAAACATTATTCCTGAGAAAAGTATTAAAATGCTTAATTGTACATCATGAATATGCAAAAATTTTTTTTGAATATCGAGTTGTGACCTTTAATAGAAAAATATCTTTTCTTTTTTATTGTTCCTTATTCAACTTCTCATTGTTTTCATTAGTGTTTACTATTCTCGTTCCATCTTGCATCCTTCTCTCCGTTGGATCGAAACGATCGTCTAAAGTTTCGTGAATTCGTACGAATTTAGTGCGAGTAGTTTTTCTTTAAATACTTTTACAATCGTCAATCCTTACTTTGATTAAATTTCAGTCTATTAACATGTTTTTTTTTGTGTATGATCTAACTACAGCTATTTCCTTTTTATTGCTGATTTTTGTTCTTTCTTTCATTATTTCCTGACGAACTGCCACAATTTCAATATTTTTTGCAAAACTCTACAACTTTCAATTCAAATTTTCTTGTCGAACGGCTGCAACTTTCAATTTGAGCTTTTCGCTTGCAACTTTCTCTTGGAACCTCAATAACTTTTAACTACAGATAAATTTCAAATTCAGCCCTCATGTTACAACCTTCTGTCGAACGGCAACAGCTTTCAAATGTATTCGTCCGCAGATGTACAGCTTTTATATGCGTAAAAAAAAAAGAATTTTGGTAACCTACATTCTTTGCAGCGCTTATTGTGTTTCGAATCGCAAGGATTTACCAACTATTGCAGTATCTCTACTTATGCCGTATAAGTGGAATTTCCACCGAACAAAAGCAATGTTCCTCATTGATATTTTAGATCCGTATTATTATGCTGTCTAACTGCAAACGAAGTGTGAAAATACGTTCCAACTTAGACAGCAAATTTTCTACTAATGAGTCGCGAGTAGAGCAGCTTAGAAAATAATAAAATGTCTCGTGTTGTTTCCTCCCTATATCGTATCTAGGGTACCCTTATATTCCTCTATCTAATGCTGAAGGAACTTAAAGAAATTCCCCAAAACTAAAGCACTGCACCTCAATAATAGGCATGCTGCTCTCAGACCCGCATCATGCACACGAAGTGTGAGAATGTTCCAAGTCAGGCAGCGAATCTTTTACCTATTACATGCGAGTAGCTGCAGCAGCAGCAGTAGCAGCTTAAATTTGACCTTGACACCTGCGCCCCTTGAGCCCCCTTGCTTGCTTGAGCCTTTCCCAGGTCGTAACAAGGATATCCTCATTTTGCCCAATCTAATACTTATGAAAGCATCACGATCGTATAGTTAACAGAGGGATAATCCTGTCGAACGGACATACTGATTATATCTCCACCGTTGACATTGCTGTTCTCATCACCCTTTAAAGGTCTCACATTCCACAATGAAAATTTAAATAAATCATCGCATTTTTAAGATGTTTCAAAAACTTACCTTCTCCTGCTAAATTTTGAAAATGCTTTCTTGCGCAATGATTTGTGCTGCATTTCATCTGGAATGAATTTGCTATGCAAATGGCCCATTATATTCAGAACGCAAGCTTTTTCAATTCGTCATCCAATAATTTACTATTTGCAAATCGCCCATTACTTTCATAACGCACTTTTTTTCGTTTCGTCCGTACCCATTTTTTTTAAAACCCAAGAATTTCTTGATAAAGCTGCAAGTCGAGCCTTTTTCTCTGCAGGCTGCAGTGTCCTGTTTGCGCACCTCACCAGACCCGTCGCTTCCCCTAACACGTTCTTTGTCTGCTCATCAATACAGTGTGCAGACCCGTGTTGGTCTGCGTCATGTTCCCAACAGGTTTCATCCAGCAGCTTCTTTTCATTATCGAAGTAGTTTGGTTCTACTGCATGAAACAAGGCGCATCCGAACCACTGTGGTACACAGTCGAAGCGAAATGTTACCGTTCCAGAACAGATGAATTAATTGTTGACTTGATCAGTTCCTGCTTCATTAGAAGCGAATAACACCTTGAAAAAATTATCAAAAATATCTTAAGGTAGTTGTTTAAATTTCTCCAGTTTTGTTGCCTACTTCATAGTAAAGCACACCCAGCAATGCTTCATAAATACCTATCCGATTTGTCTTCTTTCGAAAAATTTATTTCTATTTTGAAGAGTAGAAACATTTCCTGCCATTGATTTTCTTTTAATCGAAACTAGGCACAGTTTACTCGTAAAACGGGTAACTGTATGTGCAGTAGTATCGATTGGTCTTGTATTAAAATTTCCTTATTTTTTTAACCGCGATCTTTCTTAATTTTCTTCTCCAAGCGAAAAAAAAACTGGATCTACTCGATATATAACGGTTTTGGAAGCTTTTCTTCTCTACATTAAAATAGAAGTTGATGTTTCTTCGCTTTGTCTTTATTATCGAAATAACTTAAGATCGTAGATGTTTCAATGGGTTTCATCGGAATTATATTACATAAGCGTACGCTGACTTTTCCTAACTTCAGGTGACAATAATTACTAGAGGAACTCGATATCTGACGAGTATCGCTAGATTTTCATTTTTGCTCTCGAAGACGCCAATGTTTCTTTGCTTTGTTCTCTTCACCGAAATGAATTCAGATACTCGAGGTGGACACGTTGGGACCGACGCGGGCCAACTTTAGCAGTCATTCAGTGGCAGCTTTGAAGTTTAGGGCAGAAATTTTTGCCTCCATTGTTCCAGGCAATGATCCTGGCAGCCATAAACCACATTCGGTAGTTTGGATAAGAACTTTGTGGGCAATTGTAGAGCAGCGAGGCCTTGCTGAGGGCAATGAGGGACTCTTCCGAGGGTGCGGGTGGTGGTGAGCAGGCTCAGTTGAAGTTCCGCGGCATTCGAAAATAAATCGCTGTATCGATGTCGTCTCTTTTCAAAAGCAACTGCTGGTGCTTGCACGATCCCCTACTAGGCTAGGCCAAGTTTTTAAAATTTATTTCGGTGTTTCTTTCTTTTGATCTTAAGATATCTACATTATTTGATATAACGGCAATAGTTCATAGAGGGCGGAGTGTTAGTCCTGGCTGTTCTTTAGGAATGGCCTGTTCGTCCGGCTACTTTCAACTTTCTTATTTAGTTTACTCTCACATTATTTGTTTTAATATAAGAAAATAACTATATAAACTGAGACGTAAATACATACAACCTCCACTAGCAAAACGTATACATAATAATAATACTGTAAATATCTATTTTGGGAGCGGTTTGGGTGTGTTTCTTCGGGTTGGACCTCCTTTGCTCAGGATCTATTTATCTATTCTTGTGGGAGGTGGCGTTGTGTTGCGTGCTGTGGGTTTCATCGATGACTTTATTTGTTTTTATCATTAGCAGCGATCTTCCATTACGTTGATCCACTAACAGAAATTCGCTCAAATGGACAAGGTACATAAACTAGGATAATAATAATAAGTTTATTAATGCACTGGAAAAAAGAAAACACTAGCATAGAAGTACCACAGTTAAACGTGCATGAATCCCATAGGTAGCTATAAGCTATTTGGGCAATGTATTCTTCTCTTATTTAGGGAGGTGTTCTTCAATTGCTTGGTTCTCTGACGAGAAAGTAACTTAACTAGTAAGTGTGTGAGAACTACGATCTAGTTACCTCTCTGTTCCAAGGGATGTGTTCTTCTGTTACAATGATCTTTAAATGAGAACAAATTAAATTACGCAAGGCGTATAAACTTTGACGCTTTTGCTTCATTCTTTCAGTTCAGTGACCTTCGATTCTATTGATTTGATATTCGACCTATGTAAACTATGATGATGAGGTCGTAATCTCACATGACCAAAACAAAGCCATGAGTGAGATTATTACATGTGGAAGCCTATCGCACTTCAGCAGGTTACCCTTAGCCTGGACGTCGACTCCAGTGATTGGCCGTGAGAAGCGCCATCATCACGCATGTCTTCGTTTTGGTCACATGAGAATGCTCCTTTTTTTTAATTTCCTTCACTTCGAGTCCAATACCACAGTCAGTTGTAGTAGTGCCTGTGCAGGCCAGACTTCAATAGTTCACTTAGCTGCATGAGGAAAATCCCCCAATATTATATTTGGACATTAGTTGTTACTTCCTTTTTGGCGTTAATAGAATTGTTTCATGACATTTTTCATGTATTTTCATTTGGCATGACCGCTATGTAGTTGCTTCTGCAATAAACCAACCTTCTTTACTTCCGGATCTTTTCATTTTTCAGCTCTTTCTCTGTTTACCTTCTTCGCTTTCTTCTTTAATTTTTTTTTGTCTAGCGCTGTCGTTCACCTTACCTATCATATGTATCTTTCAGACACTTTGTCATTCTGTATTTTTCACTCGTTTCACGGCAATGCTCCTAGTAATTTGGAATCTCACTTTTTTTACCTTCCTAATCAATCGATAATTTAATATATTTTTCCTACATCATTATTCATAATTTTTTAATTTTTCAACTGACATTCTCCAACTTTCATGGTACCACAGTTGCTATTTCTGTCGTCAACGCTGCATTCTCAACCTAGTTTTTAGACATTCCATCACCACCCACAACCTACAGTTACTTTACCTCTATGTATCATGTAAATCTTTGTGTCATTCTTCGTAATACATACTTTATTAAGTAACACTTGCTATTCTGGATGACACCTTTTGCAAAGTTCAACGTTTTCTGTTCCGTACTTTTCCGTTTACCTCTCCTTTACCTCTTTTATCTTTTCCCGCCAGTGACCTTATTTTATTTTTTAGTCAACCACACATTATTCACCATACCTAGAATTTTCACGTCCAACGTTAATGACAAAACCTTACTTTTGAGCCAGCGTTGGCCGTTTTTTTCATATTATTTTCATTTTGTACATTTCTTTTTCCTCATCTTTCATATTTTGCTATCATCCAACTATTATCCGTTATTTTTCAATTGTCAAACTTTCCTGCAGATGAACACCATCTCTTTTCCCCTTTCCCTGCCTCTTATATCTTTTCAATGATGGTCTTCAATGGTTTAACTTTCCGACAAGGGAACACCATCTCTTCTTTCCCTCTTTTCTAGCCTCTCATATCAATCCAACAAATCATTATCCGCTTTCGTCAATGGTCTCACTTTCCTGCAAGTGAACGCCATCTTTTCCCCTTTTCCTAGCCTCTCAGTCTGCTATTCTTCCAACAATTCATCATCCTTTATTTTTCAATCGCCTAACTTTCCTGCAGGTGAACACCATCTTTTCCCTCTTTCCTATGCCTCTCATATCTTTCCACCACATCATCATCCTTTATTCTTCAATCGAATAACTTTTCTGCAGGTAAAGAGCGTCTTTTTACCTTCCCTAGCCTCTCATATCCTTCCAACCATTCATCATACTTTATTTTCCAATCGTGAAATTTACCTGGTGGTAACACCACCTTTTCCCTTACATCTATCCACCCACTGCAATCTCTGCCCCGGGGTGTCACAACAAACGGCTCCCCCCTGGCTGCGTCGCTGTCCGCCAGATGGCTCTGTTTGTCGCCTTCGCTTGATCAGATTCTAAACGCCGTCTCACTTTTGTCCAAGCCATCGATTTACCCAAGTTTCTGCTCACAATGCCTCGGCCATCAGTTTTCTGCGAGATGATTGTAGCCGCCGAGGCAATTAATTAAAGTGAGACGGACACGCAGCCTTAACAGCTCCGCCGCCAGTCACTCGAGGCATGTCAAAGCAGGCGGGCTTGCTGTTCGCGGCAGACCTAGTCTGCAGTCTCAATATAATAATGGCTCGGGTGTTTAATTAAATTTATTGCGCATTTTTAGAGAACTAAGAGTCGATATTCGACAGTTTCAGTTTTATAATGCTGGGGGTATTTTATTATATGTACCGCACTTTTCTTTTTTGAAACATGGATGGATATCAGATAGTCACAGTTTTATAATGACTGGGAGTGTAATGAAGATTATCGGACGCCTATTATTTAATTTGTATTGTGTCACAGTAGGTACTTAAACTAATCATGCTGTTTAGTCAAATAAAAAATCAATTTATCCATATAATGGACATCGTTCATGTTTGGATAATATTAATACTGTATTGGTAGCATTTCCTTCGAGAAATAAAACTTACTTTGTCTGTTAATGGGTAAACTACTGACTGAACATTATAAAGACCAGGGTGTTCAATAAAATAAAGTCAAACTAGACGGAAATTCTTCAGTGTACAACCCATAATAGCCGGGATAGTCGATATTCGATAGCCTCAATATTTGATGATCAATGCGTTTCATTGAGCCAGCTCGGACCTGTGGAAATTCCACTGAACAAATGCACAGCTCCCCAGGGATATCAGAGACGCGTATCATCCTAATTTCCCCCTATCTAATAGGTACTGAAGGAACCTGTGGAAATTCTACACAACAAAAGCATTGTTCTTCACTTATAGTGCCCTCGGGTATACGAAAGTTGAAAAATATTCCAGCCGTGAGTTTTCTGCCTAAGACCTGCGATCAGTAGCACCTTAAATTTGAACTTGACTTCTTTCTTATTTATTCCTTTCCGAGGTCGTATCCAGCATACCCCAAGGAATCCCTAATTTTCCCCATCTAATACTGTTGAAGGCTTCACAGTCGTAGTAACTAACTAACAGAGGGACAAACAAAATAACAATATAGATTTACGTACTTTATAGTCGGATTTTTACCCTGTGCAAATCATAACAGCCTGGGTGTTCAATTAAATTTATCGTTTCTTATTATGGAGAAAGAGTCGATATTTTGCAATTTTACTTTGTAATGGCGAATGCTTTTGTGCTTAATTAAATTTACTTATATCTTAAATAAAATTCCTAGTGTGCATATCATAAAAGTAAGGGTAATAATGTAAGTTTTTTGTTCATTGTAATAAAAATGAGAGTCGATATGCTACAACTTCATTATATACTACAACAGACAAGGGAAGTATTCAAGCTGATCGTGGTTTTTAATCGTGCTTTCCAGTTGAAACGAGACTTAACAAGCTAAAGAATCGTCAGATTATTTGTGTTTATCATACCTCCTAATCGCCTTCCTGCAGCGTGCATTTCAAAGTAACAAATCTATTCTCAGTATCAAGGATATGCCTCATACAGCAGCTCGTGGTATTTTCAAGTTTCCGCAGTTTGATATCTGTATGTCTTCCATTCATAGAAGTGTATTGTGGAACCTGCTTTTTAATCGCAGCTAGAATCTGTATTCCCGAGTTCCATATTATAATAGGACAATTACTGGCAGGTATCACACCTTTAATCGATTTTTTGAAGAGTGCTTATCATAATTGTCAGGATATTCAATTCAATTTTTTCGTAGCTCTGAATCGAATTTATCCGCTTTTCATATAAAAATATTTAAGATCTTTAAACAAATTTCCCTGATCTTTCCTTTGCCATAAAACGAATGCAAAGATCTATAGGCCGGTATAGTCTAGCTTCAGTATAATGAGTAACCTTAGGCAACTTGTGATAGTCAAATCCTGTTCTAAGGTTCCGTAGATTTATGCATGTTTGCTTTCCATCCGCCAGAGTGCATTGTGCCGCTACTGATTTCATTCATCATTACGAATGTGCTACTAAAGCATTCAGTTTTCTACTAGAACACTCCGTCATGCTGATATTTTGGTTAACTACCGCAACAATGCAGACTATAGTATATTTATATGTACCTACAATTGTTTATTTAGGTTTACTAGTGCACACGGCAGTCAAAAAAGAAGGCAAAAAATTAATATTGGAACTTCTTTTTAATCAAAATTTCGTTACTAATTTGCTTGTGAAGAAAGGGCTGCTACTGCCATCTTCGAAGAACCTCGGGGATGAATTTTCCGTACGTGGCTCAAACTGCTGAGCAGCGCAACCGTTCTTTTCCTTCGGTAACAAACAGAAAATTTTTATTCTGTTAGGAGGCCCTTAAGAAGCAATCATGATATAACTGTCTGTTCAGGCAAAACGCAGCTTTATTAAAGCATGAAAATAGAGAATAAACATGAGCGCTGCAACAAAATCCACGTGTTCTTTGCCCGTTTTCATAAATCTACTGTTCTCTGAAGAATATTATACTTTTTGCTCTGTTGATCATCTACTCAATTTGCACGTGAACTCAGCGCAGCTGAATGTGGGACGGAAAGGCACAGCACATATTACTAGTTATTCCATCTTTCTCGGCTGACTTTGAATTCAGTTTCTTACAGGTCCCTATTTAGACGCAGGAGTAAACTGCACTGAAAAAGGGCATTCCATTGCTCTGCGCCATTCTCAAAGCTTTTTCTTTGCAGGTACGCCATTTGATTGCGAAGTATGCTGTATAATAATAGCAGCAGTATATTCGATTATTATTTTGGTCTGACTTGGATTCCTTTACCCACAGATGGATGCGACTACCCCATCCCCCGCTTCACGGAACTGGTGTCTAATGTGACGGTCGTACAGGGCAGGGATGCCACTCTGAAATGCTCTGTAAGCAACCTCAAGTGTCCTGGGGAGCATCTTAACAATTACAAGGTAAGTGTTGTTGACACGCTCTGTTAACTGCTGCCTAAAGTGCACTGGGGAGCAATTAAGCAATTTTAAGGTAAGTGTGGGTTATTGATATGCTTTGTTATCAACTCAAATGTCCTGGGAGCATCTTGACAATGATAACGTAAGCCTTTGTCGTGTATCTAAGAGCATGATTATTACCTCGCCAAGGAGCTAATGTTGTTTGTCATGTTTGTCTGTCTGATTGTTTGTCTGCCTACATGTCTGTTTGACTGTCACCAAGATAACTAAAAAAGTTATGAACGGATCCTTACGAAATTTACAGGGATTGTTAGGCATTTCAACAGTAACAGATGATAAATCCGTTCGTCAGTTTGCTTAATTGTTATATGCTATGTTTTCTTGGTACCAAGACCCAAAAAGTCATGGACGGATTTTCATGAAGGTTACAGGAGTTGCTATGTATATTACGAACAGTTGGTGAAATAATTTTTGTGTTGATCAATTTGTTCGTTTGTTTATTTGTCTCTCCGTATTATTTTACTTGTTAGCACAATAACTCAGAAAAGTATAAATGAATCTTTATGAAATTTACAGGTATGGTTAATAATGTTAAAAAACATTAATGATTTAATTTTGGTGATGATCGGTGGGTTCGTTTGAGTGTTTGACTTATGTTTATCATAATATTTGTTAGCAGTATAACTCAAAAACATATGAACGGATCTACAAAAAAAAAAAAAAAATTGCAGAAATTGTTAATACTATCAAAAGGCACAAATGATCAAATTTTGGTGTTGATGCAAAGGAAATCATGGTTTCAGAACCCATTTGAATTTCTTGGGGCCGTTACCTTGCTTGGCAGAGGTATGCACGCTGAGAGTGCTCTAGTTTCACAGTGCATAAGACCGTCGATGATTTACCTGTTTAAAGTTTGTTTGTTTTCTTATTTACACGTACATTTCCTGCCTCACTTAACGTATTTGCTTATTACGTACTTACAACAAATCAATTCATCTCTTGGATTCGGCGTCAAATATTGGCGGCTTAGGAAATAACCTAAAATGAGTCTCATTACACATCGCAGTTAAGTAGAAGGCAGTTAGGTAGGTAGGTAGACATGCAAGAAAGCTAGGTATGTAAGAACAAACATATTATATTATGCTTGTTCCTTCCTAAGTTCCTTCCTTCATTCCTTAGTACAATCGTTATTCTTTCAGTATGAGATAGCGGAAAATTAGGACATGCTTCATATGGTCTTGTGAGGGAACAGGATGAGCCAATTAAAGTTGGGCTGCTGCTACTCGCTTGTCATAGCACATGAGTCCGGGCACGTTCGAATGAGCCCTCAAAGTCGATCTAAACCAACTGCTGGCTCCAAATTCCCCTTTACGGAGCAAGATTAAGTACTTGGGAGTCTCATGGGTAACCAAATAACGGTCACTGCCTGAAGTTTAATTCACTGGGTCGAAGCTATCGCACCTGTCTGCAAGTTCGACACGTTAAGTTTCAAAATTAATGCTCGATTTTTACTCCCAATGGAACGTTCCGTTACTATCCGAGGTGGAACATATTTTCTCACTTCGTACACATGATACGGGTCTAAGTTATCATTGAAGAACAATGTTTCGTTGTATGGAATTGCCACTGGTTACATTTAGTTGACATGATTATTGTGCGTGTGGCTCCCTCCATTCATACGCCCAATAGTACTCTTTTCTGCATGTTGCACTTTCAGCTTTAGATTGAAAAAAGAAACAAACAAACAAAAAAAAAAAAAAATCGAGTGTCTTTCCTACAGTATTGGTAATTTTTTTTTTACAGTTCATAAAGTTATATATGGGAAGCCTGGTGATAAAAATTTGATTACTTGCATGCTGTACTTTCTAACTAAGATACAAACCGGGCATCAGTAGAAAATATAACTTCTAGTCTGTGAAATTGTCACAGGTTCTAGTTGTAAATGGTAATGCCACAAAATTAATATGGTCATGGTGGGAGAACGTTTCAGCAATCTACATCTAGGATAAGAAGGACCGTATTATGCAAATATATTTATTTATCTGTGTCGCATGACACATAGAAGAAAACAACATTAGAAGAAATATCAGCGTTAAAGATTCAATGCCACGATTTCTATGATACGGGTTTATAACCGGTTTACGAATGTGTTCGTACAGGTGACGCGGGAATTTCCACCATATATATTATATGCTGTATTTCAGGTAGAACATGGAATTTTTAAATGAAAAACTTGAATAGTTACAAAGATAAAAGGGGTTTTTGTAAGGTCCTGTCATTTAATGGGTGCAACTCATGTGAATTGAAACAGTGAGTACTCATCTAATAAGACAGTTAGACCTCACCGTTGTAGCGTAGGCAGCCTTCAAAAACATATTAGACACAAAACTACGTATGATCACTGAAGAGAGGTCATCGTAAGTTACTGGTAGTCATACTCGACAAAGTGGGTGCTTTATTTCAACATAAATAGGGATAATGTGTGTTGTTCAAAAAAATTTAACACTCATCGATTTTAATTTTTTTCGACCCCTTAATTATTGATTTGGTTACATCCAATGTAGGTTGTTCCATTTTGAACAATATTATTGAAATAATTTAGTTGAGAGAAATGTAAGAAAAACAAAGTAAATTTTCGCTATAAAATTCAAAGGAGACTGGCTTGTATGACAACTAAGTAATTAGTTCTCGTTACTACTTATGGTCTGGGCCCGTATTTTCCACAGTGAATTAGAACCGTGCTGAATAGGGTTACTATTACCTCACTCGTTGGACTAACACCATAGGATTAATACCTCCATTGTGCCTCATGAGAGAAAGGTTTACCTACCTAGTCGAAAGTTGGCAAATAGAATCAGTACAATGTGAGTAATAAAATGTTCGTCTATGCAAAAAATGGTCTCCCACATGTGCTACTAACATTCTCTCTCAAAAAAGAAAGTAATTTTTTTCTTTTTTCAAGCATGCAGAGCATCCTTAATCTCTCGGTAAATGTAACATCAAAGTTCAGCACTGAGAATTTCATAAAATTTTCTTTCATTATACCTGGCGATTTTTTCCCTAGGAAATAATAATATAATTTTACAGGGCAGCTCATTATTCAGTTTCAGTGGCCGGTTAATTAGGACTTCGTTCCACAGTTGATCAAACACAAAGGCAATGCAAAACTCGCCACAAAAGTGACGCCCCCTGCCTGTCTCGCCTCCCCAACACAAAGCTAACCTAATTTGTTCCGAATCAAAGAACTGACTTCACAGTCTCACTTCGCACCGAGCCTATACTGTGATCCCTTTGCTGCCCCCTCGTCAGCGGCCCCTCCAACCCCTCGTGTTACCTCCTCCACCGATCCCTTCCGACCTCTGGTATTGGCTCCACCGCCTGTTCCATCCAACCCCTTGTGTGGACCCTCCACCTGTTCCGTTCGGCTCCTGGTGTTGCTTCCTCCACCTGTTTCCTCCGACTCCTGGTGTTGCTTCGTCCATTTGTCCCATCCGACTCCTGGAGTTGCTTTCTCCACCTGTTTCCTCCGACTTCTGGTGTTGCCTCCTCCATTTGTCCCACCCGACTCCTGGTGTTGAATCCTCAACATGTTCCGCCCGGTTTCGCTTTTGTCGCCTCCACCTGTCTCTTCCGACTCCTCCGCCTCTTGTACCAGTTTCATTATATCCTGTACCGACATTATCCAACCCCTCATTTTGTCCCTTCTGCCTGTCCCAGCAGACACCTAACCTAGTCTTGATATAGCTGCCTCCTAGGCTCTCCTGAGCCTGAAGCTCAGCGTCTCCCTTGCATCAAAAATTTGCCGATATATCTTCTTCTAATTTTTGCATTTACCATCGGTGTCTCCTGTCTCATCTAGACCTTCATCCCGGATTCAATTTTCTACGATACTTTACATTCCCGTGAGCTTCATGTTATGCCTCCTCTCCAACGAGTCGTCCATCTCTCACTCAAGAAGATCTTCCGCGAGCCTGAAGTCATACCTCCTCTTCAAACCAGTCTTCCGTCTCAATTTCACCAACAGTCTACTGTCTTCATTCAAGCGTATTCTTTACAGGCATGACTAGTGTCTCTACAGTGGAAATAATCACTAAGCCCTCCTCTCCTTTCAATGCTTCCCGTACATCTTTCCTCTATCGAGCTCGTCATCCGTTGGAAATTTCAGCGTTTTCTTTTCCTTTTTTCAATTTTTGCGTACTTCAAAAACATGGCAACTGCTACCCAACAAAGATGGGAACTGCCTGATAGAAACAATTTTTATCTTGGTCAAGGAGGTTATATCTTTCCAGAGGTTTGTTTGTCTGTCTGCTAAAAATATAACTAAAAAAGTTTTGACCATATTTTCATGGAATTTCCAAGAATGGAAAAGATGGTCACGAGGAACCGATGGTCAAAAAATAAAATTTTAGAAATAATCCACCAGTCGTTTCTCATTTTGTCAGTCAGTCTACTATTCTATCTTTCAGCATTGGGCTGCTTAATTGGTGTAGGCCTGCGCTTTCAAAAAAAAAAAAAAAAGAAGAATAGCTTTAGGTTTTATATTTTTATCTTCTCTGGCTCTACAGACTTTGTTCCGGGACGTTACGTCCCATGGTACTGAGCCATTTGCTACTGGATTTATGGTCAGCAACCATGCATCCCATTTAGCTGTTACGATATTGATACATATATTTTTTAGTTGAACCATGAACCACGAGTTCTCCAGTTGCCATCCTGTTGCTTTTTTCATACTTATTACTTGATGCAGGACATTGTAAGCAGTTTTCCTCTACTTGCAGCTCCTGTTATGCCATATCGTATCGGGCATACGTGCACACTCTATTTTTATGTTTGGTTTTATCGTAAGGGCAGCTATAACCAGCGTTTCTGCCGATAGCCTCGCATGCTGCTGTCCAAACTTCCTGAACAACTCCAGTCGACGGCCCAGTTTCGATCGTTCAATCCTACTAAATTTGAACAGGAGTGTTCCCGCTGATCATACATGCCTTATGCTAAATTTTAGGGCCTGCGTAAGTTGCTAACTTTTTTCTTAGGATCCAAACTTTTGAATTTGCTGTTAATATATCGGCGTGACTACAGCACCATAGCTCAGGTCTGTACTAGTGGTAATTGCGTAATATCAAGGTAAAACGGTAGCCTATGCTGTAGGTTGGAAATGTTTTAGGAGAGGTAAGCGTTAAATTGGAGGGAAAATTGCTTTTGTATGGATAAGATATGATCCTATAGTGAAGGTAAGGAGTCAATTTATGGTATAAAGTATATGTTTTTGAGCCAAATATGTTCTCAATAAGGGTTAGCGGAGTGGGGGGTTGTGAACTGTTATCCTACAAGCAAGCGATTTTATAAAACGGTAATTTTATATTTATCTTCAAAAGAGAGGTAAATCTAAGGAGTTTGACTAGTTTCATTTCTTAAGAAATATCCGTAAATTTACTATGTCAGAAACTTTTCTGTACCTATAAGGAAAAGATATTTTCTTCAGTAAATGTAAATATTAGACTACGCGCGGTAACGCAGTTTAGGCGGTGAACAGGAAAATTACTTTCAATTAAATAAATATAAAGTATAGCTGGTTGTAAAAACAAACCAGAAGTAAATTTACAGCGCATCAAGATATGAGTACCTAAAATTAACTGTACGGTGAACGTTCCTGGAGTAGCGAAGGACATACAGCAAGCAGAAAAATTTTCAGTTGTTTGCAAAAGTTAATTTTGGGTCGCGAACGAAACACATTCGCAACATAGAAAAATATTCTGCTCTTATGTAAACTTTGCTTCAGGGTAAAAAATCTTGGTGAGGGTAGAAATACCTGAAGATGATGTAATTTCAGTAAGAGACTTCTTACTTTTGCAAATAATTGAAAATGAAAAAATTTTGCTGCTGTATAAACTGAAATTTAAACAAAAATTACACCGGGGATAAAAAATATTTAGATTTATTGTTAATTATTAAGAAAAATTTCCTTTGTATATAACTACTTTAGGTGCGCTTTGTTCCCTCTTGTGATTTTTTCAGGCCACAATATAAATCATGAACCATTATTATTATAAATCCTATTTGCTACACTCATTTCTCTGATAGTTTTCCTTCCATTTGTCTAGTATAGTTGTTCTTCCTATTTGTTTCGCTAAGTTTGCTTCCCAAGCTGTATCATCAAGTATTTTTTCCATTTAGCATTTCCAACTAGCATTTCATTTGAGTAATTACGTTTTCATTCCTTTCAGCTTTTCATTACTTATTTACGTTTAATGATTTCCTCCATCTATTCGACAGTCATCTTTCGCCCGTATGGTTACAACTGCAGCTCTACATCACCTATCCTGCCTTCATTAACCTCAACATCAATCTCCATCTCTCATTACCATTGCTCTTCATAAGAAGCACCTCTCAGAATCATCACTCCTTTTCACCATCGCTCTTCACCACCATTTCATTTCTAAATCACTACTTCTCATCAAAATACCCTTTAGACAAGTCACCCATCATCCCTCACCACCATCACAACAACGCTCGCCACTCACCATTATCATCATAACCTTCACCACTCACCGCCATCACCACAACATTCACTCCTCACCACCGACACCACATCTGAGTTTCACAACCAGCGTTGCAGCTTCGCTACGCCATCGTGCTCGCCAAACTTTGTGTTGTTTATTGTACCGAGAACTGAAGCCGCCCTCATCCACATTTACGGTGCAGCTTCGCCAGTTTTGCATCTTTGCCTGCTTTGCTAACAAATTTATGGCCTTAAAATGGTTATTGAATGATGGCAAAATGGGG
>LQNS02276924.1:14691334-14714491 GCA_001587735.2 Parhyale hawaiensis | reverse complement strand
CCGAACACTCCCTACCCATCCCCACACTCGCCCCCAACCAATTTGCATATGCCCGTTTCATTGCTCAGTTGCGGGCTGCCGTTAGTCGCCGTTTACTGTACAGCTATGCGGCAAGTTTTAACTGGCTGCCTAACGGATGTTGGGAGCGCGAGCGAGAGAGACGGGGGGGGGGGGCGATGCGCCTGATCAACGGGGGGAGCGAGGGGGGAGAGAAACCTACGATCAATTTTATAAGTTTATTGTGCGGCAATAGAGATTGGTGTTTACAGCAGATATATTGAAATCATTGTGGATTGCAATGTTCTACAATGATATATCTTTATTTAAATGTAGCCACTTGAAGGGCAAATACAGCTTTTGGGACCAGTCAAATCACAAGTTATCAACACGATAGAGGGACGTTACAAAGTATTAAACATCGCCGTCTAGCAAGTGTTGATGCACGGTCAAACCTATGAGTTTTGAAACTACAACCTCTAGTGAGTATCCCTGCCACATTTTGAGATTACAAAAAATTGGAAATACGCTAGAAAAATACATCATCAAAAATTCTCTCACCCGTTTTAGTTTTTCCGATACTTTAAATTTTCATACCCCTTCGGACCGTAATAGTGTACACATAAATGATTTGTACCGTTATTTGATAATTTATTTTAGAAATATAATGATGAATATTGTCGATATAGCGAATGAATAGAAATGGTTCCTTTATATCTATTCCGGTAGCTGATGAGGAATTAACATTGTACTGCAAGTGGACGGATCAATGAGAGGATACAGTATATACATGATTTCACTAATCGAATGCTGAATATCGTTAGGGTTGGGGCCGGAAAAAGCTATATTTCGGTAACGCTCGTCCCTGACGTAAAAAAGTAACGAAGCAAGCATTTCTGCTTGTGAAATGAAGACGTTCCTAGAGCACTCTGGGAGCGCATACCTCCGCCAAGCAAGACAATGTTAACAAAAATTCAAATTGGTTCTGAATCTATGATTTCCTTTGTTTGCATCAGCACCTAAATCTGATCACTTTCACCTTTTGACAGAAATAACAACAACTTCTGTAAGTTTCATGGAGATTCGTCCTTCATAAAGATTCGTCTGTAGCTTTTTGAGTTTTGCTGTGCCCAGTATTAGTCAAGCACAAACGAACAAAAAGATCATAATCAGAATTTAGTTATTTATGTCTTTCAACCTTTTCAACAATTTCTACAATTTATGAAGATCTATTGATGACTTTTTGAATTACTTTGCTAACAAACATTAGTCAACATGTACAAACAGTCCAACCGATCAACACCTAAATTTGATCATTTATCAATTATAACATTTCTAACAACGCATGGGAACTTTATAAGGAGGTAACATGTGAACTGTTGGGACTGAAAGACAAGTGAGAAAATTACAAAGAGAAACTGCAAGAAACATTAAATAAGTTTGGAAAAATAATAGAAAACACACCACAGACCTGGGACTGAATAGTCAGAATTGTATGAAAATATGAACCGTATGTCTCTTAAAACAATCACTTTCTGGTCACTATTTCTTACACTAGTTTTGCTGATCGTAATTTCCTCGAGTAACTCTGTCCGTATATCATTTGTTTTGCATTTCCAAAAGGTAATGTGATGAACATCCCAAAAATAATGCCAATTTTCATGAAATTGACATACGGTTGTGACATTTACCATATACAATGCAGTAAGCTAATTCTTAACGGACTGTATCATATGAAAATAGAAGCGTCTATCCTTAGTACAATTAAATCATATCGTACTGGAAGCTATGGAAATTCCGCAGAACAAAAACGGTCTGTGGTCACTTCTACACACAGGTACGCTGGCGTCGGCCCGATGAAATGGGCTTCAAACATCATCCTTTAATGGCTTCCTTTTCACACTTAGGCCAAGTTCACACGTCACTCGTCTCAACGTGTTCCCTCGTCCGACTGTTTTCTAGCGTCGCTGTCAGCACAACTTAGTGGTCGCCACAAAAGTTATGAAAACGTTAACTATCAAGTCAGTTTTCTTTGCTAGTATCACTAGGCTAGTTGAGGATATCTCCTCAAATGTTGAGTGACATAAACAAAAACCATGAAGTGTACTTTTATGCTATTTCTAGAGCACAGTAACTCGTTCGGTCAAGTAGATGAGCTAACGAGTTGACATGAAGACGTGTAAACTCGCCCCTTTCAGAAACTCCAACTTGCTCCTTAAAATGGAGTTTTCAGCCGGCTCAAACGCAACCGCGTTGTTTCTAACTCTTGCAACACGATCCTAAACGGCAAGGCTTCTAACTGGAGTTTCGAGCAAGCTAAGCTTCAAAGACTTAAATTCGGCACTTATTCCAATATGCCCTAATACCACAGTATCTTCGAGAAAAAATTTGTGAGAACGATGCCGTCACAATTATTAATCTCTTGCTTGTTTTATCCTAAGCTCGTAGCTATGATACCCTGGCTACTTATGCAGGGATCTTCAGCGGCTCCAAGTTTCGTTGGAATTTGTGAAATAATGGAGGCTATTGCTGCTGTCTATAGCAATAACGTTGTAGGCTGAAGGAGGCCAGGGACAAGCACTACATCAAGGCGGCCTTGAAGATTTCTGATGAGCGCTTGGAAGTCGTGCGTCTTTCCTTCTTTTCTCTCCGAGTAATACATACTATGAAAAATGAAATTGTTATATGGTAGGACAGTTACACTACTGAATCTGCTACATGTTATTCATGTGTCAGTTCGATGCCCTGAAGTGAAGCGAGAGCTGTGCTCGCGACAGTGAAGGGTGTTCACTAGAGTATTTGTTGTGTATTTTCGTCGATCGCAGAGAGTATAGTTTAGTGAACGTAGAGAGTTTCTTGGACTGTTGTGAGGTTGTGATTACGCAAAAGCTCTAACTTCTTTTTTTTAACATATGGACGGAACGGCTGCAATGCGGATGAACGGAGAGCAAAATATTTTGCAAAACTTATTCACCGGAACTATGATAGTTTTATACTGCTTGTCAAGGCGTATGAAGGATACAGAAGAGGGTATAGACTGAGTTGCATATGAATTTTATACTAGGATAAAGCTAAGCGTCTCGGAAGAAGTTCATACCTCAGGTTAATGCCGGGGACACATATATGCATTTGTTCTCAAATATGATAACTCGGATGTGCAGCTCGCGGGCCGTTTCGATACATACTTAGAATCGGTAGCATAGATACCGTGGCATAAAGGACGTCCGAGTCACGCATCCTTGCATCAAGTTGCCTGTGTAAATGCCTAGTGTGTCGCCAGTATTTGAAAGACGCAGACTGGCAGTTTTTTTTTTTTAGGAATTCCGCAAGAAAATTATGTCTGAATGATGACGTCACGTACTCATTTTGTTGTTTTCATCATAAGTAGGTATACAGGATACGAGTTTCATCTGCATAGATCCAGCCGCTCCAAATTTCATCGATGTTTCTTGGCTCCAAAACTCTGAAGCCAAACGTCTTTAAATCAAAATAATGAATTGTTAGTTAATATTTTATTTTTTCCCAGTCCAAATATTATTCCTGTTGAATACAATTATTCGAGGCACAACACTGATGGCTTAACTATGACGTAGCAAAAGCTCATGATGCATTTAAATGTACAGTATAAAAATATATTTGGTTAATAAGGACAAATACAGACTTCAGCTGATATTTCGCCAATCTTTCGCCACAGGTCAAGTTGAGTGCCGAAAGCTTGGCCAAATATGAATTGAAGTCTGTACTTGTCCTTAATAACCAAATAATCTTAATAACCTAATATATGTATGACGTCCAGCAACATTTTCCTTCGTATGAAAATACATAAACTCATTGGTTCTATAGAAGTGCTTTGATCATTTTTGTTTCTCAGGTGGCATGGGTGAAGGCAGACACCCAGACGCTGCTGTCCATAGAAGAGACGATGATCTCCCGGAACTACCGACTGCGGGTGTCCCACAGCGATGCCAACACCTGGTTCCTGCACATTGGCAAGGCGCAACTCTCCGACAGAGGATACTACATGTGCCAAGTGAACACCGTGCCTATGCTTTTCCGTAAGGGATACCTGGAGGTGGTTGGTAAGTGGCCTAAGCATCTTTATAGTATCTATGTAGTATCAGAGGATATGATAAGCGCCTGCTTCAGTTTGTTAATATTCTGTCGTGCGTCCAATAAGATACCCGGGTTCGTAAAATCCCAAGAAAGTTGCGCATGAGTGTGAAACAGAGCTGTGCAGACTCGTGGATGACTAACCGCAGGAAAGCATCCGAAAAGCAAAAAAAAAAAAAAAAAAAAAAAAACGGACTATAAGAAGTATAAAAAGGCTCAAGAGGACATTTCATAGTCGGTGGAGACCAAAAATGCCCATGAAGCTTAGGTCCGTGAGTTATTTGAAAATTTCCCATCCCTCTGGGCCGAAAAGGTAAAGCAAAAAGGAGTAAGTGGGAAGTCTAAGTTTATTCGAGAAGGCGACGTTGTGTCGCTAATTTTGTAAATAAATTGCTCGATGGTGATAGCAATGAAGACAAAAATGGCGAGTGTCTCGTGGGGCTCGCAAGCACAGGTCGAGGCGAGCGCTTTTCGAGTCCTTTTGGGTTGTTCGAAAAGGCGCTCCAGGAAAGTGCCGCTAACAGTCTGAAGAAGCCGTCGTGAACGACGGTAAAATTTTTGACCGTCAACATAAATTACACTTCCAAGGTGTGCAACTGCTGATTCCAACCGCTGAACTTAATCGAAAAGGACTTTTTCCATCATCTAGGTAATGATGATGAGCAACAAGAAGAAGATGATGGAGAAAGAGAGCTGCCAGTGCACCGGAAAGACGTCGACAACGATAATGTAGTCGAGTGAAGAACAGAAACGTCAGGCGATGCTCGACACCATGGTCGTTTTTCAAAGCATCGTTCGAACGACGCTTCTCCGTCTCTGATTCTGCGGATGGCCTCCTCACTTGCCCCATCTGCGGCTGTTTCTTCGATCGAGATGACAACGTCGCTGCTAACTTCGCCAAAAAAATTTTGTGTTTGTCGCCGCTCGATCTCTCAGAAAAAAAGAGGCGACATGATGGCTCTTCATTTTTCTCCGGGCTACTGGAGCACGAGACCAGTCCGTACCTTGGACTTAAATGTGTCAACGGTTCAACCCTCAAGCGTGAAACAAGCAATTCTCTCCTCTACGTCGGGTATGAGATAATTGCTGGTGCCTAATAAAGGGTTAAACCATTGCAAATTTACGCATCATTTAATTTTCAGGGTATTGTTTTTAAAAAAATATAATATTTTGAAATAATTTCATGGGTGGCACCAGTAACGAAAAACGGTGAAGCGCCGGTGGCGTCGTCAAAGAAGAAAAGCTTTCCGGTACAGAGAGGCCAATAATTCTTCTACCTTTTCCTGGAGAGAGACATGTTTCAGACGACGAATGCTCCTGTGTTCCCATCCGTTTATCATGCACTGGATAGCCTAAACACACTTCGCGTCCTTCTCTTTCGACCTGACAACATCGCTTTCTCCTTGCAGCCAGCCTCTTATTGCGTGTAGCTGTCGCAAAAAAATGGATCCTCAAATTGTGTCGAAACATGTTTTCAGGTTTTTGGCCCCGTAACTAATTACGTGGTAGTAACAGGTGTGCCGCTCAATCATTTGCTTTGCAATGGGTTCCTGAGCCCATGTCGAGTTCCACACGTGGTCGACGACGAGCGGTGTTAAAGCCTTCTTCAATTTCCTAATGTCACTGCCTTTACTCAATAGTCGTACGAACAAATTATCCTTGGAAAAATATGGCCAGTGCATGACGGTGGCTTCTCTGTCTCCGTCCAAAAGTGAGTCCACGACGAGCCGTAAAAGAAGAGAACCTCCGACCATCATCAGAGACACACCGCTTCTCGAACAAAATTTTCATGGTGCTTGAATTTCGTCGTAAACTTCCGTAAGTGCATTTCACCGTCTTGAATTCGAAAACTGGGGTGATGGTAGAGGATGTTGTAGTCTTAACGCTGTCGTTTTACCGTCGTTTTCCCAATATTGGTAGATGACAAGCACCATCAATAGACTTCCGAAGACAAAAGTACAGATTCAGCTCGGACAGATATAGTGCCACGTATCTTGGATACAGACCAGTATGAATGGCACTGCAAAGCTTGCTTCCGTTTCTCATTTTTGAACTTCAAGCATATTGTATGGGTCCATTGCATGAATTCGGGAAAAAATCTCATGTAAAAATTGAGAGTAAAGAAGAGCTAGAAATTCATAAAATGAGGAAAATGTCTTTTCAATACATATGCTAATTTTTTTCTAGAGATGGCAAAAATGTAGATTTCGATTAGAAGCAGTTAGAGAAATTTTGATACCCACGACGCGCGTTTCGCTATTCTCCAGCTCATCAGGTGGGAGGGTCAAAGTTGGTAAATTTAGTTCTTGAAATCTTGCGAAAGTTAGAGAGGTTACCATATAAGCTTATTTGGAAATGCTCAAGGAGCTTCTAATGGGAGGAGCATGCCCAAGCTCTCTCCGGGCGAGTAAACACATGGCTTTGTCACGTGATCGAAGCTGGCGTTTGAAGTCCCTGAACTGGCTGAACCGCTCTCATGTAGTGGGACGTAGGCAGTGGTCAGCACATATAAATAAGGAAGATACAGACAGGCAGGTCTTCAATATTTTTGCAAGAAATTCGTGTCTGAAGATTTATATCCCAGTGCTCACTTTGTTCCTTCCATCAGTAGTTGCATAGAAGTTTCATTTACTCTATCCGATCGAAATTTCGTCGATGGTTAATGGGTATAAAACTCTGAACTCAGGACTTCTTTCTATTCGGGTTCTGTGAGGCAATGCCGCTCTCCGATTGGAAAAGCCACTCAGCCAGTTGAAGGAAAAAGCTTACTTTAAACGCTCCCTTAGGATAAATAGAGAGGGTGCACTCCTCCCTATTAGAACCTCCTTGGAAATGATGCAGATGTCTGAGGAATATTCCTCGCAGAGGCTCATATGTATCTTGCTAATAAGACTATATGTCGGATACCATCCATCTGCTGCACTAAATACAGTATACTCTGATAGCAAGCTGATCGTTTTCGTGAACAAGGCTGCGGTAACAACCCCAGTCTGCCTTTATATGAGTTACAGTTGCCGTAATGTAGACAAATTATAACATAACACAATTAATTACGGGTCAGTTCCCAGCAAGTTCGCGAATTTCGAGAGACGTTTGGATTGCGTGGCCGCTTCCACCCGATTCGTAATCACTCCTGTAATCATTGTTACCAGCAGAGAGAGACCCGTCGAATAATCTACGGTTTGATGCAAAATATATCCTATTACTCATAGTCCGTACGGATTTAGTTTTAAAACAAGTGGAATTCGCACTCATGCCGTGATTAATAGGAACTGAGAATGATGAGATGCCTTTAACTTCTGGTTTGATCATATTCAGACTGTGTATTATCCAAGATACAGTGCTGATTAATAGTTTATATTCACAATGTGCCACATTATCAAGCGTATTAATATACAGAATATCTAGCATACGAGGCTAGTACACGTGCTAAGTGTACCCCATACATATGGTGTTCGATCCTGGATGTAAGAAGTGAGTTCGCAACACACATCAGCCATATTGAACTTATCATAAATATATTAGCACATACCCTAGAATTCAACACGTCAAGTGCAAGGAAATTATGGTCAAATTACTTCCAGGGAGAAAAGAACTGTACGCATGGAATATTTGGAATATTTTCACCGACATGCATTTTATTCACATTAAATGCACTGGCAATGACAATAACGATATCGTCGAAGGTATTTTCATGGGAAATTATTGGCGTGCAGTTCCCCCGAACATCATAGATGGAGAAACGAGCGGAGACGTAGAAGTTGGAGAAGACACCCCATCATCCCTGCACTGCCACGCCACGGGGTATCCTGTACCCCAGGTGGTCTTCAAGAGGGAGGACGGCAAACCCATTCGACGGGGCGGCCCCAACGGAGCTACCAGTGAGTAGATGAATGTGAAATGAGTTAAGGGTTAACTTCATCGTTCTCAAGCTGTGCCTTTTCACTATATGAGTTCTTTCTCCTGTAGGAATGCAGTAGAATAAAGTAAGGGTTAAGACAGATTCACCCATAATCCACAATATGTTTGACAGTCCACTCCTCCCAAATAGGCCCCGCTGTTAATGAAAAAACTTCGATAAAATCTTTTCCAGTCAACGCACGCTATGAAGCAAAAAATGTCATTATTATCTTGGAGGAAAGGTTAAGCAGTAGTTACAGTGGGTGCAATATCTTCTCATTTACTTAGTTAATAGTGCATAGTTAAAGGATAGTTTATTTTGCTAGTACTGAGACCAAATCTGCACATTTTCACGGAACTACACAGCTTGCGGTTCTGTAACGTCACGAAGGGTTGAAGAATCCATCCAGCAAAAGGCTGTCGGAAGTGACCGTGCCTCTTCATCGTTCAACCTCGGGTCCAGTATTTATCCCCGTCGAGGAGGTTATATTTTCGCCGCTGTTACCAACCTAACTTAAAAGATTATGCACGGATTTTCGCATAATTTACAGCAATTTTTAAGAAGTTTCAAGTAACCCGTCAGATTTTGATGGTGAATCTTCAATCCATTTGCCCGTCTATCTACCATTCGATCGTGTAAAACTGATTTTTTTGGCGGGAATCTACCATCTCGGATTGAGAATCTAATCGGATGTTGCTCCAACTTATTCTACAGCGACGATGCATAGAAATTCTGGGCCGTAACTACTCCTCGTATCTTGTGGTCATCGTGCCCTGCACGACATTAGCGCACAGTCAGCAAAAAATAGTAATTCAATCACGAAATTCCCATTCTCGAAGGCCAGTAAAGCATAATGAAGTCAAAGAAGATGCCGAGAAATTTCAAGAAGTTTCACTCCATATCGTTTTGTCTGGCAAAGACTGGAAATAAACGAATTATGAGATAAATAAATAAATACACGTTGTTCGTTATTATTATTTTCATAAATTTATAGTCTACAGCTGAATTGCTTCTGCCTCTCAAACTTCTGTATGTTTTCGTGTTTGATCATCACTGGCGTGAGTCCTTAGCATTAATATGCAATTAGCTTTTTTTTTCGTTACGCATCTCGAGTTAACAGCAAGAAATTTATGCGTTGTAGAGCTACTGAAACCTTTTGTTCCTGCGATGCAAAGTATGCATTTTTATCCGTAATATTCTTTACAAAAATTTTTGAGGAGCGAACGAAAGTGTCAGCCGAAACAACAGGTCTATTGTTTCAGCAATTTAATAGCCCTAGAGATTTTCTTATATGAACAATAGTCTTACTGAATCTTGTTTCTTAATTAGTATTAACTCGCAGTGACGCTCCGTGTTGGTTGTGTATAACGCTGTCAATATATTTATATGTAAACATATGTTTTTTTTTTAGGAAAGATCGTATTATACTGCATGAACAATGTTGAGAATATAGTAAATAAGTATATCCCTAGTGACCGAAAGGAGTACGCCCACGAGTGAGCCAAGTTTGATGGAAAGCGTATATAAATAGAGATTGGCAGCAAGTATTGCTTTAGAAACTTGGAATTTGAGCAAACAGCATCTGCTACCATGCTCGGCTACTCTGGAAAACAGTGCCTGTGCGGATTTACCACATAGGCTGGTTCCGCAAGTCACCATGGGTATGTTCAGTGTGAATGCTGCACTTAAAGATAGATAGCATACATTAATTTTTCTAAACTTAAAATGAGTTCAAATAGATGAAATAGAATTTAGTTTTGGATTTTCCAGTGTGATCTAATTTGATTACCACATTTCGTAGAGCTACCTGATAGTTGGCGGCTCATTTTCAGGATTTACTATATTTTCAACATTCTCACTCAATTTATCTCCATTTGTTTAATATTAGAAATACTTGAAAGCAATCCCATTACGATGTGTTAAGACCTCAGATACTTATTCTTATCCATTGATGTAAATTATTTTTTTATCATAATTACAATTGCTGCCTAATAGTGTGCAGTTCACTTCAGCGATCGACAAATTGACAAAAGCCATAACCCTCTCTCTCATCTTATCTGCATTTCTTCATTCTCACAACAGCCACCTATCTCCTTATTAGGACCCTGCCCGCCTTTTCTTCTCATTCCTCGATTCTTAAATACTTTGTGCCACATTAATAGTACTACCTTTTACTCAAAAGCAAGTATGTCCACTTCTCTAAGCTCCAAGGGAAAATATGCCTAATTTTCTTTCATCAAACCTCATCACTGCAGAATATCTTTCGTCCAATTTGCTCATCGTCAAAATAATTTCCGTCGAAATGAAATTAGGTCAAATTTTGCATCGTATACTCAGCTATTGTCTAAAAATTTTCACTCAAAATTGTATAGCGCACAAATTTTTACAGGATAAATATCCAAGCTCAAATATATTTTCCAACAATTATCCCTCACACGAAAAATTCTCTTCCAACCAGTATGTTCGCCAATTTTAACTAATCCAATTTATTTACATCTAATTTTTTACTAAATAAGCATAGAAACATCTAAAATTCTTTGCGCTACTTTAATTACGTCAAAATATTTCACATCTAATTATTTTGCACCTACTCATACTCTTGCCATGAGAATAGCGTTCACTTTTCTATAGGCAACTCATTTTCACCCTAAAAATATTGACTCAAATGTGTGCTGCGCAACTTTTCTTTTTGCTACCCCGAATTATAGAACACCAAATCAGTGTTGCATCCATCCGAGCGACAGCTAAAGGATTACACGCAAATCTGTGTAAGCCCGGCGTTTAGATTTTTGTTCGCTAGACAGTCAATCCCCTTTTACTAAATGGTTTATTTCATTGATATGACAGTCTTCGAAAGTTTTGACCTACCTACGACTAGTCTATGTTTCGTCAGTATTAGAGATTAATATAAAACAGTTCCCTTACTGACCATATCTTCGCTATATATCTTTTTATTTAAATTTGCTCAAGCATACAGCTCCAAAGAAGCTCTGGGCAAGGTTGATCGTGAACTTGAATTGAGATCGACCGACGGCCAAAAAATGCTCTACATTCCTGTTGACGCCAGCCTTTGTTCTCCTGTTTAACCAGACTGCTCACTGAGATTCCCTTCCCTATTCAAAAATTAAAGTAATGCTTGCTTAATTTTTGTTTATCTGCGTGATTGTGAGCAAATTTAATTGTTTGTTCGTTAGCCTATGTTCCGTTCACGCTCTAGATCAGTTCTGAAGCAAGGTAGTGTAACTGATAGAAGAACCCTGTGAGTCCCAAGTTGTCCACCGGTTGATTGTTTGCGGCTCGCAATCGCTGGTACCCCAACAATTTATATTATACCATAGACCGCACCATACATTGACTGGGCACTGGACCCTAAGGCGATTTCGGTACCACAATTGGGCCTGACTGCACAGTGCCGCCGACGCATTTTTATATGTTCTCCCATTACTTTTTCATACTCTGTTTAGGCTATTAGACTTGATTCTTTTTCATTCAGTAATGACTGGCAAATCTGTACATAGGCCTTCTTCTAAAACTTCTATACGCAACAAATTCACAAGATATTAAAGCTTAAATTATAATTAGGTGGAGCGATTGTTTATGACATTATTTGCTATTTGCAGTAGTGTAAATTATTTCACAACATATAGTAAAGCAAACCGTCTTATGTTGTAGAACAGAAGCTTCTCAAATTCGTGGTATGCTCGATGTGTAATGAAATACCAAGTAAACAGCTGATGGAAATGTTGATATAATTGATTTGGTATACAGGCCAAAAGAGATAAGTAGAACAGACAGCAGAGCTGAAGGGTGAGTTGGAGCAGCTTGCAGCCATGAGATGATGAAGCCCTGGAAGCAGTGAAGTGATGAAGCACTGGCATCCATGATGTGAGCTAGCACTGGAAGCAGTGAATTGATATAGCATTGGCGACCGTGAACATGAAATGATTTAGCATTGGCAACCGTGAAATGATGTAGCATAAGCAGCCCTAAGGTGATCTAGCAATGCAACTGTGAAGTGTTATAGTATTGGCAGCAGTAAAGTGAGCTAACATTGGAAGCTGTGAAGTGATATAGCATCAGCAGCCATGAAGTGTTGTAATGTAGGCCACCATGAAGTAATTTAATCCCGCAACCATGAAAAGATGTTACCTAGTCATCCATTAAATCGTGTAGGTAGTGTAGGTAACCATGAAGTTATGAATTCTAGGCAATCATGAAGTGATTAAACATAGCAATCCATTAAATCATGTAATGTAGGCAACCATAAGTAACATATGCAACATTAAATGCTGTAACGTATAGCCATGACGCGAGGTAGCGTAGGGAACAACCATGATTTTATTCAACTTAGGCAGCCATGGAATGATTCACCTTAATTAGGCAACTATGAAGTGATTCAACTGAGACAAACATTAAGTGATGTAACACAGGCAACCAGGAAGTGATGTAACGTAGGCAACTACAAAGTGGCGTAGTATTTCCAGGTAGTAATGTGAAATGACATGGTGCAGCTGGAGATGGTTCCAGTAATGAAGGGTTGCATCAGTATCAAAATGTAATTTTACTGTCCTTTAACGACTGTCCTGTTGTCTTTATCTCATGGTTAATTATGTATTTTTAGTTCATGGCTACTAATGATGTTTTACTCTGTAGAATTAATGTGATTTTAATTAGGTTTTTCAGTATTACAAGGGTTTCTTAACCTCCCTTCCCTTGCTGCTATAGGGATGAGTTCTAACTCAAACTCTACATACATCAATTTCTGAGGTTATTGTTTCAAATCCATCATTGGAAAAAACTCAATTGTACGTGATATTAAGGTACATAACGTGTAGCTAGTATCTATGGGCCAATTTTATCTATAAAATTTAATAATCGTGGAGGCTATGATGAATTTACAATTTTTCTTCTTGGTGTTCGAAAGTGTGATATATATCACCTACTGAAGATATATGATTGTGAATTTAGATTCCCTGCTCTGCGACGCATTCCTTATGGTGCGACGAAGAAATTAATCATTGTTTCAGGTCTCTGTGATTTATATTAGAAATCATTTTATTGACACTTATGTAAATCGGCTTCCAGGCCAATTGCGAGAGGCCCGATTTCAGTGTCCAATCAATGTATGGTGTTATCTATGATTGTAGTTATGATATTTTCTCCCGGGCTCTGAATAAAAATTGTATAACAGCTAGGGCTCCTCATAAAGGTTTTTTTTTTAGTCTGGCATGAACAACGGTGTTTACAAAATAGTTACATATTTTTTTGCATTCCGTATAATTATGATGCATTAGTAACCCTTGATGAGACCACTCAGAGTTGACATCATTTACATTAACGGAGAAGATTGACAACCTGGGCTTGGATGATGAGCCCTAACCAAGTACACCAGATGATGACCCAGTAAAAAAAAAAAAAAATTAACAACCTGGTGGCATAACCTCATTCTCTTATACGAACATAGGATGGTCGTCTAAAATTTTCGACTGGGGACTGAACTGAGAGGCACAAGAATAACATTACACTGTTTTAATAACTTAATTACTAGATGATACACAGCTACGGCATCCTGGATATGGAGTGACGAAATCGTACTCAGGCTAACAACACAGTTTTTTTAAGTTATAACTTCCTTCAAAGAATTAACAACTAGCCACTATCTGTAGAAGGCTTACAATACTATGATGGTAAACTATAGATTTTTCACGAGTCTTTGATCCTTATAATGCACTAATCAGCTTTCGGATGCGTTACTGTGTTCACTTAATTAGAGGATAAGTGCTTTGCTTTCCAAGCTCTACTTCAGTTCAAAACCTACAGCTATTCGAAACTTCACTAGTGGTTCCTGCTAAGCCAGCTGACGTGACAGCTAACACGTTTGTAAATCTATTGGCTGGCACATAGTGTAGTTGAGTCGCACCATTTGGCCGCTGAGAAAGTAAGGATGAGGACTCAAGGACCGCTGTGAACTTGGCCTTAGAATATCTTCGTCTGGGCCACTCATTACAAGAACAAAGTGATGCAGTCCTGCTAGTTAGGCTCTGGTCTCTGAGAAATTGAACTTTGTCTGCTAGCTCTTCAATGTACTTCTTCACATAATAAAGCTTTTAATTACGCTAATTTTCCATCCAATACGCTTCACCTAGGAGAATCAGTGTCAAAAAATAATATTTAGGTCAGCTCATTTTTGTACAACTTTATACCATTTGCACGGAGGAATTTACTTTGCTGTGATAATTATTTAGGAACAGACTGCTTACATCTCCTTTATTTACGAGAACTGCCTAAAGATCGGCATAATGAAATTTTTAGCGCTATTCTATATCAAGTTATTCATGAATATATATTAGTTTTATTGAACTGGAACATCTTGAGGCTCAACAACTATTCTGATGGATCTGTAATTATTTTATATATAGATTACTTTAACTGTCCTAGAGAAATTTCGTTCGCTAAAAACTTCCCAGCTCTACCCGAAACGGGTTATTTTTGGCCTATTGGTATTCTTTTTTCTATTGCAGTTTAATGCCCTTATTTTGTTTTGTTTCGATTTTGTCACTACTACTTAAAGATCTCCGGCCATCTTTGATTATTTTCAACATTTTCTTGGTTTTCCTTGAGTTAAAGTATTTCCCACTTTAAAAAAATTGTTGCTATTCTAATCTCTCTTGAATTGTTTTTTACCTTCCCTCGGTTTTACCTGCGCGGGGCTGTTTTTTGCTACAACGAAATCTCGCGCCGCTCGCTCCAAGACAATTGAGAGCTAAGCCCGACTGCCTCGGATCATTTTTGAGTTTGTTGTTTACGGAGCGCATTGTGGCGCCATCAGAAGTGCGTTAGCGGCCGGGCTGCTCCGGAGAATAATTAATGAGCGCTAGCAACAGCCGATCCTCGGGACGGTTCTCTGACGTCAAAAATTTAGCGCCGAGACACAGGCTTTTGTAGGGAGCGGCTTAGTGGAATACTGAAGCGACCGACCGACGTACGGAGCTGCTGGGGGTAGGTACATGGTGGCGAGAGTGGGTAGGTGGAGTGCTGCATGGAGAAGTGGAGAAAACCGTGGGGATGGTGGATTTGAGAAGTGGAGAAAAGAGAATAGATGTGGTGTTGCATGGAGAAGTGGAGAGAAACGTGGGGATGTTGGATTTGAGAAATAGGGAAAAGGGAATAAGTGTGGTATTGGATGGAGAGGGGAGGAAAACGTGGTGATTCTTTATTTGAGAAGTGGAGAAAAGGCGATAGGTGTGAAGTTGGATGGAGAAGAGGAGAAAAAAAAAAAAACCGGTTTGGAGTTTAATGGAGAAGAGGAGAAAAGGGTATGGGTTTCACAATGGAGTTGGATGGAGAAGAGGAGGAAAACGTGGTGATACTGGATTTGAGAAGTGAATAAGTGGAAACGGTCTGGTGTTGAATGGAGAAGTGGAATGAAAAATACATAGGTGGGTGTGGTCTTGCATGGAATAGTCGATTGAAGAATGGATAGATGTGTAGAGGAGGCACTGGATAAAAAATTGGAGACAACAGAGAAGTGGCAGATACCAGTTAGGTTAACTTCTGCTAGAGAAGTGGAATGAGGCACGAAGTGAGAACATGCTTAAGCATAAGAAATATGATATAGAACTGGTAGGGAGTGTGAGTAGCAGAGGGCTGGGATGAGAGAGCCACTGGTGTGACTGTGGAGATGTGGTGGAGTGCCACTGGTTTGACTGTGGAGATGTGGAGAGCCACTGGTGCAACTGTGGTTCAGAGCCAACGGTGTGACTGTGGAGATGTGGTGGAAAGCCAATAGTGTCACTGTGGAGATGTAGTGGAGAGCCACTGGTGTAACTGTGGTAGAGAGCCACTGGTGTGACTGTGAAGATGTGGTGGAGGGCCACTGCTGTAACTGTGGAGATGTGGTCTGGAGCCCTTGGTGTGACTGTGAAGATGTGGTGGAGAGCCACTGGTGTAACTGTAAAGATGTGGTGGAGAGCCACTGGTGTGACTGTGAAGATGTGGTGGAGAGCTGAACTGAAGTCATACTGGCAGCTGCTTCCATGCGGCTGCACTGATGGGTTGACCGCATGCAGCAGCAAAAATATCTGATCACACGTAGCTATAGCACGTGACTGCTGATTACATGTAGCAGATATTGCATCGTATTATATCTAGTAACAATGGCAACTGATCGTATGCAGGTGCAACCGCAGCTAATCACATGCAGCTGCAGCTGCAACTGATCACACGCAGTTGCAATGGCAAATGATCATGTGCAACTGATCACATGCAGCTGCAGTTGCAAATGATCACATGCAGTTGCAATTGCAAATGATCATATGCAACTGATCACATGCAGCTGTAGTTGCAAATGATCATCTGTAACTGATGAGTTGCAGCTGCATCTGCAATTGATCACATGCAGGCGGAATTGCAATGGATCACATGCAACTAAGACTGATCACACGCAACTGAAACTGATCTCATGCAACTTCAACTTATCACATGCAGCTGCAATTGCAAATGATCAAATGCAACTGATCACACGCAGTTGCAATTTCAAATGATCATATCCAACTGATCACATGCAGCTGCAACTGATCACATGCAACTGCAACTAATCACATGCAGCTGCAGCACATGCCAGCTGATCACATGCAGCTGCAAGAAAGTCCCAGAAACAAAGAGCAGCCCGTTATTGCCCAGCATAACAATAGGGCTCGGGCCATGATTCATTCGAGGGGCAGAGGGGAAATTGCTGGCCCCGAAAGAGTGAGGGAAACCACTGCGGGGCTATAGTGAGGGTTCTTGTATTTGGAGGTGGAGAGAAATGGCTGTGGAAAACTTCACTTAAAATTAGTAGCTAATAAAGAATATTAGCATAGCTAGCATTGACCTGTGTAAAATTAGTAAGAAAAGATTTTTTTTCCTCATTGGTGATTGGACTTGGACATAGCATGGCTATTGAATATGAAACTATAGCAGAGGTATGACCATCAATCTATGAGCAGTCTATTGATCTATAATGAATCTATGATCCAGCACAAATGACGTGTGAGCTGTGCATCGTGGCATCAAATTGTAAGTGCGAATGCCTAGTCGGGGCCTGGAATTAGATAGCCTCTTGGTTCCTTACCAGCAGCGAAGATGCGTTTTTTTCTCGTATCTACCAAATACTAAGGCGGTGCGCACAGGCATACATACCCAGTGTTACCTACCTACCAACTGCCGAGACAAGCAGAATTATTCTGCTGATAATAGATAACATTACATTATATTAACGAAAGGAGAGGAATTACTATAATTCAAAGTTGTAATATGTACATTTGAAGAAAATAGAATCGGGGATTTACTAGAATGTGATAAGATACTTAATTGCCTAGGTACTGGTTGTAGCTTCCGCTCACTATATAGCATTCACACAAAAATTGCAAATACATGACATGATGTGTAAATTCCAGAGCAACGCTCCCGCAATCTCTGGCTGCCGTTTCGTAAAATAAGAGAAAACAATGTCCTCCCTCATTTTTTAGAGCATGATAACATAGAGAGATAATTGAATACTGGTTGTATAACCCGTAGATTTTATTAGAGCTTAAATGTATTTATGAAGATTATTAGGAATAAAAGCTATTATGTCCTACTGTAAGAATTGTAGCGTTTATCCTTGAGTCAATGGTACCTTATAGATTAGTTTCTATTTGCCAGTGTTCCCCAAAGTGGGCAGTACCGCACACCCCTTCGATGCGCTACAGTAGAGCCAGGGGAGGTACAGTGAGGCTGAAACCCGGTTGAGCGCCAGGAAGGCGACGTGCTACTTTACCAACCCGTTCATTTACGATTAACCCTTCGTTTCATGCTGTGACATAGATTAAAGGAAAAATAAAATCCATTTTATTAGGTGCACATAGGAACTTTGTACACTTCTTTTTGTGTTGTCCCTGCGAGAGAGGCAACTTAGTTCATGAATGAAACGATTAATTCACGAATGGAACGATTAATTCAAAAATTAAGCTATTGATTTTAGTGTTGGCTTCATCATACGAATAAAATTATCCAAAATACTGCATATAGAATGCACTATCTTAAGCTGAGGTCACACTTTACAATCGCTTGCGTAACATGATGCGACGATGTGCATATCGTATGTCGCCCCAATGGAGATTTCAGTCCTGTAGCATCGATATGTAGCATGAATGCCATGAAAACTGCTCGTCCTCGCATTAAGTTTCCCGTGCAATTGGCTGGAGTGGCACCGGCATGAGAACGGGTTCAAAGAATGAAAAAAATATTTGGTAAACAACAAAATAAAAAAGGCATACGTCCGCTGGTGTACATGAGGGGGAATGCTATGGGATGAGTCTTCTAGCAAGCCACAGGTGAACATGAGTCCTCGTGGCAACCCACCGTCAGCTGCACAGCACAACCTCCCATCAGGAGAAGATGCAAAACACCATGCCTAAGCATTCTATACATAACTTCGACTGCACATCACTGACTGGAACCAGAACAGAAACTGCGGACACACGCGGTACTGTTACCTAAACATCGTCGCTGCGTCACAGTGCGCATAAGACTAAGCTGGCACGTTTGACATCTGTAGCTCTACACAAATCCATAGCTATTACATTACACATATTCGAAGTGGAATACTTAATATACGTCTTTCCGTGCTAATAACACTGAACGTGCGTTTCACAATCAGTAGTTTTTTATGAGTTTATCAGTAACTTACACACTTTGAGTTGAATATTTTTTTGGCAATATACATGTGCTTATATTCGTTATTTATTTTCATCTTTTGAAAAGTAAGTCCATAAAAGTAATGTTCCTATGATAGTATTCGGAAGGACAACACTCTACGTAAAATGCGCATTGGAAAAAAACTGTAACACTCATAATCACAGGTGAGGAGGTTCAGCCTGTAGCACATTTTGTGCACATGCTCCGTCGGTGGGTCAGTGACATTTGCTAGTTAATATCATAAAGCTCAGGCCTTTGTCCGAGAGACCACGCGATCATTTTTATAAAAAAATTATTAACTTTTCATGAGATATCTCTTGCTTTCACGCGCCTACTATAGAAACTTGAATTGAAAAGAATGTTTTACATCTAAACACGTGTTTCGAAGGGAACATGAACAAATTTTATTGTAATTTGACGCGCATTGATTAAAACAAGCGAAAAACTTTCAAGATGTTAGGGCTGAAAACCTCACCAACGTTTTAATTTGGAGGGCGACGTGTCGAAAATTCGTCTCAATTGAGACTTCGTTCTTCTCACTTTTCTCAATCTCGCCCTCTTTTTTGCTCCTCAAATCCCAAACATTTGAATCCTGGTCTTCCCTCTTGCTCCCAGCTTCCCCTCAGTCCTCCCAAGGGGAAATTCCTGGACAGAAGCTCCAGCCGTTAACACCACCGCCTTTTTCTTTGCCCTTAGGCTCAAATTTGTAGAAGTGCGCTTGCAGAAAGTAGAGTTGCTTGAGTTGGAAAAAACTACATCTAGAAAAACAAAAAAATATTTTTATTTCTATTATTTGCTTATCTTGAAGGCTCTCTAATTGTTTTATTGACGGATTAAATCGAACTTCTCCCGAACCATGTCGAAACAAATCGGTGTAAGAAGATTTTAAGCGAGAATGAAGAAAAAACGGTACTATCGAAAGGAACAAACAGTGCTCGGGCTCTCGATTGTGGAACACCTCAGCTAACAGAAGGCACAGCATAGTCTATACAGACGGAGAGCTATCATAGATAAAAATACATCTGTATTATAATAAGCTAAAACATATATATTTTTTCTTTCGTATAGGTGTCTTAGTGCAAATGTGTATCATTTATCTTAGCTTCAAGCACAATTTAAATTGCCTAACGATGCACTTTTAAGTTGACTGCTAGTTTGTAAAATTTGAACGATAGACTCGACTTCGTGTTCATATTTTATTTAACATCTGCGTTTGTGCATTCCTAGAGCGAATTTCCGCCAATCTTATCCCTATGCAGGAGATGGGAATACGAAATATATAAATACTGTCTATCAATGCACAGTGTATATAAATGTCAACTATATTAGTCTTCATAGCGTGTCTTTATTCCATTTATTTATTTGTAATCTAAGCATTGCGGTCCTATGAAGTACTTCCCAGGGGTAGCAGAGATACTGTATTGCACTTTCTTCCCACAACAAAGTTTAGTAGCTTTGACTTCTTGATGAGTAATTAAGCAGAGGGTCCCAGCAGAACAAAGAGGATGGGCGAGGAAAACAAGGTTTCGTTGATGTAGATATTAGACTAAATTCATGACGAGCTGAATCAGCAATAATGGCGGGGCCACAGTGTGCAATCGTATACTCAGCTTATTCAGCGGACGTTCATTTCGTACGTATGTTGAGCCTGCGACTATGCTGTGTAGTCTCGGCGTCAGCTATTATAGCGACACCTTGTTTATTTGTTTGTATTTCCTCTTGTAGGAAATGTCATTGTCTTTAGCTTCCATTAATACCGGGGTGAACACATAAGCCGAGGGAACTTGTGACGCTGGCTGCTAGTTTTTGATTTTTTATAGTAATTGCTAAAGAGAAAAGATTTTAAACATAAAGAAATGATTCCACACGTGAGAGAGACAAAGAAGACTTGAAAACTAGGTAGCGAGCTGCTCTGCTTCGACTAGCTCTTCAGATATGAAAACTGCGCTCATGGGAAAGCTTCTGTTTAGAAGCACATATGGTACACTTCATAGCAGTCACTTGAGCTCCCGGTCATCTACTTTTTAGTTCAAAAGGTCAGTAAATTCCTAGCTCTGATTTGAGACAGCCTTTAAATATGCCGTCCAAATTTTCTGCTACAGAAATAACGGGCTCGTTTTTTTTTAATGAAAATTTTGATAATACTGGCCTCTAGAAATATTCTCTGTACCAAAAAGGTTAAATGCAAAAATATTATAACTATTACGTTAAAGAAACATAGAAAAATATTTTTGTAAAATGTCGTTTAACCGGGGAGAAGAAAGAACTACGGTTGGAACGAATGACCAGGATCGTGAAGATCTAACGCAGCAATTACGAAAGAAAACATTCACAAATTATATAAAGCGAACTCCGGCGCACCGCAAAGCAAAAGCGCTGGACGCAGTCTTATCCAATTTGAAGATCAGATTGCGTACGAAAGTTTCTTTTAAAGTTTTACATGGACGACATCTTGGCGAGGGTCCAACTCCTCATAACTTGAGTGGCATTTTAAGACACTCTTGCGTTGCTGTCACTACGGCAACGCTGGATTAATTTCTGACAACACGAGTTAAAGTGAGCGAGATTTTTCCTGAAATATATAATTAGTTTGGGATTTTTGCATCTCTTGGTAATCGCATGGGGTGCTACATGTAGGGCTATTACGTAATGTATCCTTTTTCGTCAATCTGCTGTATTAGTTTGCATGTGGTTCTGTGCGGACATTTAATCGTCTGTACACTGCGCATTCAGGATTAGATCGAGGAACGTTCAGCTTTTAAGTAGCTCTGATTTTGGCGGGGAGCAATTTCATCCATAGATGGGCCATATTAGCTCTCGAAAAAATGTACAGTATGTCAAAGTGAAGATGTAAAGTTTATATCATTTGTATCTCGTAGATATACCGATTTTGAAGTCACGTACGTATGATCAACGAACAAGTGTCATCACGAATTCCTCGTAGTCATTTTTAACGATATGGATAATGCAGTCATATCATAATTCTGCTTGCTCCTTCCTACGTTCCTTTGCTTCTTCCTAGCTTTTTCGTTTGTTCTGTAGTTAGTCCGAACGATGCGCTGCAAGTATTAAATACAAAAAATGGTCTATCTTTGATACGTTCTCAGGAGCACACAAGTCAGGATTAAATTTAACAATTACTCGAAAATCATCGAGAGAAGATACGCTCTCTGCAGTGCAATATAATATACAATATAATACATAATATAATATATCATTGAAGAACAATGCCTTTGTTTTGTAAAATTTCTGCAGGCTCCAAATGCTCGTTCCAATAGTTGGTCATTCTCTCTGTCCCGCTCTTAAGGATTTGGATAGAAGAAATTTAACTACTGGATAACAATGCGAGATCCCGCGAAATATCATACCTGAATTACGATCGCAGATAAAGTTCCTGGAATATATGCTTCAAAGTCAATATACAGCAATTTCTGAAGCTTGCTTCGCTTTAGAACGTGTTAAATGAAAAGATATACTTTTGATAGGTGGTTGATCCTGTCGAGTATAAGATATTTTGCATATATATTTTCTTCCTGAATATGTTCATAACAATTGAATCTTAACGCTGAGTAGAGTCCAAGGTATTTTTAATTCATATTGCAGCCATATTTCCATTCTGATGGTTCAACTGACTGTTGGTAACCAAGATACTGTAGACACTGAGCAGTCCTGGTGAATTTTTTGACAGAACTATGCATTTTCTTTGTGCTACTTGACTTTCAAGCGTTTCAGAACCGATGCTCAGGCTTATGCTTGTAGGAGGGAAATTTTACTCTCGCAAGCTCATGACGGCTCGACATTGGTTACTTTAATGGAGGATCAAGTCCACAAGTGTGGGGCACAATTTTTGAAACAAAACCCGTAGTGCAAACAAGAACAAGACAAAGGTTCATTAAGTAAATTTTCGTCATTTTTTAAGGCTGGGTAGCCTAGCAAATAAATGTTACCTTTCTAGGCTTGAATATAATTATGTAGTTAAGTGGCATCCTCCGTATCACCGATACCACTTATTTCCCCTTCTCGAAAGTGTTATTGACGCCCTGTAGAGCCTCAAATATCCTTATCTTGTCTCCAGAAGGCGAGACAGACTGAGTATCTACAATACAGTAAAGACTGGTGTGTATTTATCTCTTTGTTTATTTATAATTTTATCCATTTTATGTCACGCTTTAGCAAATCAGGCGGAAATTATCCCGGGTTGGAGGCTCTGGTCGTCCTCTCAAGTTTCATTGAAATTTGTTGGGTAGAAAATAGGCCGGGTTGCAGAAGATGGCAAACGTATCTTAATCAGGGACGATTGAAGTTCAAACAATGAAGACATCGCAGGCTTATTCTGATTTGTACGAGTATTATCTTCTCCATACAACGAATCTATGGCAAACTAGAGCACTCTGAGAGCGCATACCTCCGCCAAGTGAAGCAACGGTCGC
>LQNS02276924.1:14663275-14676984 GCA_001587735.2 Parhyale hawaiensis | reverse complement strand
CCCCCCCCCCCCCCCCCCCCCGCCACTAAGGAAAAATTGCAGAATCTTCACTCCACTGATAACAGACCTACGAAAAGGTGTATTTAGAGGTAGATATAATTATAATTTAGGAGTAGATGTTACCAGGGATTCAAGTTCCGTATTTATTATTACCATTTCCCAATGACGTTAACCCTAGCGTAGTTTGGTTAGAGGCGAACGACAGGTTCTATTTATTGCTTGTGGGTTGTAGTCTACGAAAGATACAAACACATTTGCACTGATTTTTTAATTAAAAACCTGCTTTCTGTTATTTGTCTTCACAAAATCCTTCTTTAACGTTTAGAGTCGAAGTGATCCAAAAATCTATCTTGATATAAGTGCCATTACATTTCGACAGTCTGTATTTTACCGTACCGCAACAAGCTGGAATGTTACCTATTTCCGTTCCGGGATGCATGATAAAACCAGACACGTTTTATGAATTTAGAAAAAATGGACGAACTGCTAATCCCGAAATACGCAGCGGATAATACCTTACGCCTTTTTGTGACGATTCCATTTCGTAAAAATATATTTGTGGATATGTTTCCGGTTTCAGAAGGGCTAGCTAATGTTCCTATTGGGGCTTAAAACTGCTAGAACACGCACTGTTGTAATATAGAGCCCTGAGTAGCGGTATTCTGAGCCAAGTGCGGCCATTTAATTTACGATTTAGTGCCCCTGTTACAGGCTTTGTGGTCTGTGGCTCTCTAAGCCGAAAAATTGGAAATTATTGGTTTCATTGTTATACTGCCTATCTTTTTTTTGCCAATTTTAGGGTTACAACTAAGAACAACGCTAAGTCTCGAAATAGGACTTCAGACTTCCCCAAAACAGGGTGCGTAAATCAGTAGGTCACGTTCAGGTTCAGTGGTCGTTTGTTTGACGTGGTTTCCTTATATCCTGACAGTGAACTTTATAAATCAATCAATCTATAAAGAAAGTCCCCCTCATCCATCCATCACCGACTACCAGTGTATCTTTGAGGGTTAGAAATGCAATTCCTGCAAGAGGGCAAATTAAGTTTAGTGCTGCGCTTATAACCCCACAGGGCCATAATAATATGTCATTTGCTGGTAGGAATAGCATTGCTTGAAATGTTAATATCTTATGCTAGTGTATACAGGGTTAACACATTACCAGGCAGGTTAACACGATTGAGAGAGGTTATTCAAACTGATTGATCTCTAAAGAGTTACGATTAATAGTTACAAAATTTTCTATTCAACCGCACCTTGCAAATGCAAAGTAGGAACAATGCTTTCAAGAGTTACAATGATTCATTTTACTTCCACAGCTGGCAGAAACAAGGTGGTGGAAACCCACGTGGGCGACAGCCCACCGGTGGTGGTGTCTACCCTGCACATCAGCTCGGTAGAGTCTAGTGACGTCACGTCCTACACATGCAGCGCAACCATCAACAACGACAGTAGCAGGAGGAAGAGTTTGACTGTTCAGCTAAATGGTAAGCCATCGTTGGGAAGTATTGCTAACAATGTAGCAGCAGGGGGAGGAAGAATTATTGAACTGTTCAGTTAAACGGCAAGCCTATTATTAATCTTCAATAAGTATACTAGGAATAACAGGAGGAAGAGTATGTTTTGTTCAGGTAAATTGTAACCCGTTGCAAGAAGTCGACATCATAAATCATACTCCGTTGATATTGTTTTTCTTACATCGGTTGTGAATGGTTTCACCAGACAAACGGTATTTGTGCTCTTGGTTTACGAGTGGATATGTCGAACCCGGGCAACTCAGAATCTGGACCCTAAATCAAGCGCAAGCGCGACCTTTAAGAAGAACTTCCCCTATTCCTAAGCATTGCGGTGTAGCAGTAAATACAGCAACAGAAGGAAGATCTTAATTATTGAATTACCCTGATGCCACTGACGGTATCGCTGGGCGGTGAAATTAAGTTTTAATTTTCAAGATGAAAATTTATATTTCTTCCTTTAAAAAATATTGCAACATTGCTAAAGAAAATTACTTCCACTTGTTATTTCGTTCATTAGCCTAGTTGCTGCGTACAGATAATCCTCGGTATATGCTATGGAAGTGGTTCATCTAAGTACGGGCATATGGTCACGATAGGAAATGAGTCAATGTTTTTGAAATATAGCTACCAGAATAACTTTTTATCTTGCTACATTGTGGAAAGAAAGGGTTCTATAGGAAAGATGACCATAACGTGCAATTCTAATTACATGGGTAAAATGTAAGAAATGAAGTTTCAATTGAAAAACCGATACTTGAAGATCATCAATGCCAATCTATAAGTTTATAAAGAATGTGATGAACTTTCAAATTATTATTGGAAATAAACTGGAAGAAAATAATTTGCTGATACCTACTATTCCTTTCAAAAAGTTAAACAATGGTGTTGCCAAAATGTGGGAACTCAGTGAGGTCAAATTAAGTACCCATCTTGCAGCTACGCATCATGAACATTACTATAGAACTCAAATGGTCCACAAAACTAGTTTTAATACTATTATTACCTCCGCGAAGAAAATTATATTGCTGGTGACGTTTGTTAGGCGAATATGCTGTCTGCTTATTTGTCCTTCACAACTCAGAAACTTATGAACAGATTTTCACAAAATTTATCGTAAAGATCCAAATGAAATATTGACTATTGTACAGTTTTAAAATGTGTTTCTCCAGTAATTCATTACGCTTTACCTAAACTGTCCGAACCAGAGCACCGCACGATGCACGTACCTACTGCATGTAACGGCACTCCCTGTAGATGAGCTATGCCGGGGACACATGTGCATTACCACGCCCAACTGGTTGTTGGGATGAGCAGCTCGCCGGCCGTTTCGATACATGCTTAAAATCGGTAGCATAGATACCGTGGCATAAATGACGTCCGAGCCTCGCTTCCTTGCATCAAGTTGTCCGTGTGCATGCTGATAGTGTGTCCCCGGCATAATAATGACCAGAGGTGGTCACTCACGCCCAATTCTGAGCCAGCTATAGGAGTATAAAAGAGGACCCGAGGCTGTTTAAAACTTCATTGGTGAGTCGCAAAAGGCCGCAGGTTGTTGTATCTGCCCACCTCCGATTGTGATCAAATTGACTGTAGAATTAAAAAAAGAAAAAAAAAAAAATCAACTCAATCGCTCTCTCCAATTGCCAGATCCACATATACACTGGTTTTTGTGGCCATGAATGTTCGCTAAACCCATAGAAACGAATGTCGGCTGCTCATTATGACAACACCCCCCCCGCCTCCTCGACCGTCTCCAATGTTTTGTTGGTCAGTGCTCTCGTAGTGGATTAAACGGGTTATCTGCAGCAGTTAAAAATATAGATACTTTATACTTCTACTAAAATAGATTTCCTCTGACGAGATAGATTCGTATCTGGGCATTAAACTTGGATATAGAACAGTTTTGTAGCCCTTTAGACCTGTAGAAATTCTTCATTTAAGACATTTCGTGCATACCCGCAGACACATGTACAGTATGTTAAGAGAGCAGCGTTCTTGTGCTCTGGTACCGGGGATCGCCCCTCCACTAGGGAGGTCAGTATTTCTGGAGTTCACACTCTGTTGCGGAGGTACTGACCCTTACCAGAAATGGCGACGGTCGGAGAGGCTGTATTTTTTCACACTAGGCCATAGCTCTGGCAAACGGTGGTCGGCTGCAGCTGTACACTGCTCTGAAACTTATCAAGCATCTACATACAGCACGAGGAAGTGCATGTGGATTTCTTAGCTGGGCTGTGCGGACAAGTTGACTTGGCTATTATCTTTGCTGTGTGCATTTCTAGACCCTTCAGAGATTGTCCTGTTCCCACTGGCGTGATGCATAATTTCGATAATAATGAGCTAAACTCTACCATTGCCATTAGTATATTTGGGCGTTGCAAAAATTATTCCCAAAACACGCTTTTAACATGGTGCGTAAAGTTGTCTTGCCCCGTACGAGATCACAGTGGATACAAACAGTAGTAAGAAATTAAAATATAGAAATCCCTCAGAATACGTGAAAACGATGGCACATAATATTACTTGTTTCAGTAAGCTACTTTACTAATAGGCCGCCCTGAGGGGAGAAAAATTACTAAATTAAAAAAAAATAAGCTAGTCAAGAAACAAATTTTTGAACAATTGCATTTGCTTATCATCTTCCTATTTCTCATCGACAGAAATCCCCCGACCATCTACCGAGTTGGCGAGTATAGACATATTCTACAATGGTGAGTTCATTATTACTTTCATAGAGATATTCTACAATGTGAGTAAATCACTATTCTCATAGACCTGTTTTACGATGGTGAGTTAACTATTAGCATAAGAGATATATTCCACAATGGTGTTTAAATTGTCGCCCTTAATGTGAATAGAGGTAGTCCGCACCATAAAGTAAGTATCCTTTACTTCGGTCGCTAACTAACTGTACATTCTAATGGTGGGTCTACTCCAGACCCGGTGGCTGCACAGTCTGCACAAATGGTATATATTCCCTGATATTTATTTCTCATTTTTAGCCACGTTAAAGCTTCACTGCACTCTTCACCATTTCCTCACACTTTCCTCTTGTTCACCATCACTATATCACAGCTTTTCCTCACTTGCCACTGCTCCTGCATCCCTTCCCTCAGTTTCACCACTCACCCTCACGCTTCACTATCCCTACACACCTACCCCACATTCTCCACAATCCCCTCACAACTCCCCTTCACTTTTCACACCTACTCCTCAATCTTCACGGCTACCATCCTCTCTCCACCATTCCTACGCAATTGACCCTCACTCGCCACCATTCCCTCACATTTCCCCTTACTTTTCACACCCACTTCTCACCCCCCCCCCACACGCCGGTGTTGACATATCACGGTCACACTACACCATCCAGCAAACAAACTTCTCGGAGTCGCTCCCGCACCGGACCCCTCTGAGGGCCGAGGCCAAAGTGCAACTATAAGCAATGCTGCCGATCCAGTTTCTGTCTCACATACTGATGCCGCTCAGCTCTTCTTCTTCCTCATCTTTCTTCAGCATCCGTCATCGGATCCCGCTGTTCTTCATTGCTATTCTCTACTATTCACAAATTTACACTGCTCCCTATCTATTTCTTTCGGTTTGGCACTGTCGTTGAGTGTTCTATGTTTTCAGTAACTAGTCCCCTCTGTTCCACAATATTTCAAACTGTTTCTCCGAGTTTACCAGTTTTTTCTTACAGTCTGATACTAGCCCACTCTATCCATCACTGTTGCCCACTGATTCCCATTGTTCCTACCAAACTACCACCGTTTCTCACTGTTCATTGCCATTTCTAAAAGTCGATCACTCTCTCCTAATATCACAACTATTCCTTGTTCTTCGCTGTTCTTCCCTATTTCTCCCATTGTTCCTCAACAAACTAGGCGAATCCCAATCCGCTTAACCTCCTTTTTTGTGTTCCAGAAGCTCTCCCGCTATCCGGAAGACGCGTTAACTCTCCCTAATTAGGCCTAAATAAATTAGTGAATCAAGAAATGAATAGATGCATACGATTTATCGGAAATACGAGACCCCATGTAACTTCGATTAATTAAACTTTGAAGCTTCTAATATTATCAAGACAATAACTGCTGTACTTTAATAATATACAGAATGTTTATATTATGTGAGTAAATTTCACCACATATGTATCTAGTTTAATACCGCCACAAACAAAATACTCTGAATTTGATGTCTACACACACTTATAGAAGTATATTTCCCGTTAGTCAAAATGCTGTGTCTTCGAAAAAAAAGGGTTAGAACATTAAGGTTCAACACGCCTGACTATAGTTTCGCCTCAAACATGTCGTCTGCCTGCTTCTGACTAATATTCAGTACTCAGTAGTTTGTGTCTCTGAACATACCTGCCACCGACAAGGAGGAAATGTCCTAAAAATTGCCACCAGAAATTCCGCAGAATTACTAAAGAAAAGAGCAACATTGATCAAATGCTAAAAGTCATCGTGTGTATTACAGCCACAAATTAAATGGCGGCGTAAACTGGAAGAGATTGAACACAAAATCTCATGATGAAGAGAAACAGGAAAAAGAACTGCAAGCCTTCAAGAAGATAAAAGAAAACAGTAAGTACTTCTTCTCTTATGCATCAAATTACGCGTCTCTGAAAACAAAAATAGGACCATTATTGGACGAAAATGGCGTAATGACTGATAATGATCAGGAGATGAGTGAAATACTGAGCCGTCAATACCAGAAAGTCTGTAGCAAAAATACCAATAACCCTGATGTTCAAGTATTAGAAGCAACTAAAAACTACCTATTGGATTTTAAAGTCACAAAACTAAGCATTGAATTATCCATCGATAAAATTAACGGAAACAGTGCTTCAGGAGCAGATGATGTTCCTGTAAAAATTCTCAAAATGTGCAAGCTAAGCATTTTTTACCAGCTCGACCTCATCTGGCGCAAATCATTGGACGATGGTGTTATACCATGCACTTATAAACACGCAATCATTACCCCAAGCCCAAAACTGGAAATAGTACAAATCCGGCTAACTATAGACCTGTCTCGTTAACTAGCCACGTAGTGAAAACGTTTGAAAGGGTACTCCGTTAACACTTAGTGTACCATCTATGTAGAGTAATGACCTACTCCCATCAAAACAACATGGCTTTCGACATAAACGTTCCACTACTTCACAACTGATGGAACATTATGATTCCACCGTAAAGAGTCATTGTGCCAAGGAAAAAATGTGGACGTAATATACTTAGATTTTGCTAAGGCTTTTGACAAGGTTGACCAGGGAATCCTAATGTTCAAACTTTCCCGTATGAGTATCCGTGGAAACTGTTTTTGGTGGCTTGAAGCATTCTTGTCTAATAGAACTCAAAGTGTAATTGTCAACAACAAAGTGTCATCAACACAGCCGGTACTCAGTACAGTACCACAAGGCACCGTGCTTGGGCCTGTTCTTTTTCTCATCATGACAATTGGTGAGCAGGGCCATCGATAAAGCAAAAATTGACATTGCTAAGTACTGCTCAGTTCTTTGGAATCCTCCATAACAATACGATTTCGCCATGGGCGAAGAGATGCCTTGGCAAGACCACTCCAAAATATATTACGAACCCAATAATGGGCAGTGATTAATGACATGGGATACGGATATAACTATGAAGTCCATTCGTCATTTGCTGACGATACATGAATACTAACTGCTGTGCAATCTATGGAAGACGTGCTGTCTGAGCAACGAGATTTAGAATACATCTGTCAATGGTCGGTAAAAAATAATATGACCTTTAATGAAACAAAATTCGAACTGCTAAGATACGGAAAAAATCAAATGCTCTTTGAAACCACACTATATACCACCAGCGATGGGCGTGAAGTTGAAAGAAAGATAGTTTTAAGAGACCTCGGAATGAGAATGCAAGACGATGCTACCTACGAAGAACATATTGCTAGAGTTATCGCTGTGGAAAAAGCATGGAGTGGATGGGCTTTACGACCTTTCTCGTCACGCGCCGTAGATGTAATGCTAACACTATGGAAACGAGTAATTCTTCCGAGAATAGAATACTGTTCTCCACTTTGGATGCCGAGTACTAGAAAAAAGCTAGAGCAGCTTGAAGCTATCTAAAGATCGTTCACGGTCAGAATTCGAGGCATGCAGGATTACGATTACCACAAACGACTTAGCTATCTCCTATTGTATTCAATACAACGAAGATTCGAGCGATTTATAATCATGTTCATTTATATATATATATATATATATGAACTTCTCCAACGTATATATCACTCAAGAAGGACTGGGATTAGTGATATACGCATCCCAAGCAGAGATGGCGGAAAAGCTGGGCATATTCGGCATATTCGAAGCGCCACTGATAGCAAAATATTAAGTTAAAAAATTTGCTGGATTCTCATTTAAGAAGAATACCAGATAGACCAGCGGTCAGCAGTTAGGTGCATTGTGGAGATAATTCGCTGCTGGCTCTCTCTTTGCTTTCCCACAAAAAACACCCAGCAGCGTGATTCCACACACTGGGGTGACGTGAGGAACGTCACCTGGACTTCATACGAAGATCCACAAAGTACAGAAAGTAAGGTAGGTAGGTTTACTTTCAAATTGGGTGACATGGTCGCTGCTGTCTCAAACACTGTGTAAAATACAAATACTTGTTAGCATCACTTCACCCTAAAAGCGTAATTTTTAACGTTGATTATCGTACAACAGTTTTATTTTGTTGATAGCTCCATTACTGTGCAGGGCTTGCAACGAAATTTATATAATATATATCTTTAGTCTTTCACTTAGCGTGCACTATTCTGCTTGAACCTTGCACTTAATTAAAGTGTTTACATTGAATGCACGCTGATTAGACATACTGGTACTCCATAGTTCCTTTCTTCATTTTCCTCAACATTGTAGAGCAATAATTCAAATTTGTTCGATTTATCACGGTATGTGCAGCCACGGTCTCTCCATCAATTCACTACACTACATATTAAGCTTTATATGCTGTGAAATCAGTGAACAAGTATTATTCACCACACCATCAACGGATCCTTTGCAGAAAAACATATTCAATAATTCTTCACACTGGTAGCGATGACTGAAGTAAAACAAGACCATTAATTCATCACACCATCGAACATCACATGCTTTAAAATCTGTGCACCAATTTATCACACCGTGAAGCATGTGAAACATTGCAGCCAAGCATTCATCACATTATAATTCATCACTTCACTAACTTTTCATCACCCTGGTCGGTCCATACATCACTTCATTAACTCCTAACTTGAAGAAAACAAGTTTGTAGCGCGTCTCAGTAGAGCCGTGTTCTCGGGACTTGAAAAGCGATCCGAAACTTGATGGAAGGATTAAACCTGCTTTTATTTCGTAAGTGTTCTACAGCTACACTGGAGTTGTTTAGCATGGAGGAATATTGGACGGTGTTGTTGAACTGAAGCGCTGCAGGTATTACGAATCGAAGTAATGTTGTTGTTCTAGCTGACGCAAATTATGGAGATGCTTGCAGACAAAAAAGGTGCAGTGATTCTAAGTGATACGTTGTAATTGTTACTCGTCTGCACAAAATAATAGGGTAAATGTTATATTGTGAATATTCTTGCGAATACATGATCAGAAATATTCAGATGTACCTATAAGACGTCCAAATAGTGCTAGGTTCTGAAAGTTAGGATTATTCTAGTTAAATGTAAAGAACGTTGACTAGCCGTATGTTCGCGGATATTAGGAATATATGTCGTGCGCGTTTGATGGATTTGCGCGATCGATCGATCGCGCTGCGCAATCGGTGGATGTTGTAGGTATTAGGCCTTAATTTCGGGTAAATTGGACTATATTCGGGTTTAATGTCGGGTAGGTTAGGGAGGCAAGGACTGTTTTTTTTTTTCATTTTAAAATTTGAACGATCCACCGATGGCGCAGCGCGATCGATCCATCGCGCAAATCTATCAAACGCGCACAACATATATACTATGTAAATGGTCATACGTCATGAATGTTGAAATTATTCTAATTTGTTGTAGCTATTGTATTGCATAAGGTACAACACGGTCCGCCTATTTGGTTACTGAACAAACGAAAAGCCAAAGGATGCACCAAAGCTGTTAGGTCGGAAACTACATAAATTCTTGCCAGTTTCAACATTCCAAAAAGATAAAAAAAAAACAGTTAGAATTTAGTGTCTAGCCATAGACCACACCATACATTGACTGGACACTGAAATCGGGCCTCTCGCAGTCAAGCCTGGAGGCCGATTTACGTTAGTGTTAATAATATGAGTTTTCATAAATACAGAGACCTCAAACAGAGATTAATTTCTTCGTCGTATCATAAGGAAGGTGTTGCGGAGCAAGGAATCTAAATTCACAGTCATAATTATATCTTCAGTAGGCGATATATATCATATATTCTGACTCCAATAATAATTGAAAATTCATCCTATTTTCTAGGAATAATAAACTTTTATAGAAAAGATTAGCGCATAGATAATACATGTAATGTACTTCAGTATCACATACGATTCAGTGTTTTCTATGATGGATTTAAAGCAATAACCTCAGAAATTAATGTATGTAGAGCTACTGGTAGAGCTCATCCCTATAGCCTAGCCTTATTAAAACCACAGGAATACTACAGAATAAAATCACATTAGTAGCCATGAACTAAACTTGCATAATTAACTATTAGATAAAGATATCAGGACAGCCATTAAAAAACATTTAAACGACATTTTGGTGCTGATACAACCCTTCATCACTGGAAGCATCTACAGTTGCACCATGTAATTTCACAAGCCTACCTAGGAATACTTCGCCACTTTGTGGTTGCCTACTTTACATCACTTCATGGTTGCCTATGTTACATCTCTTAACGGTTGCTTAAGTTGAATCACTTTCATAGCTGCGTAGGTTAATCATTCTATGGCTGGCTAAGTTGAATGACATCATGGTTGTTTCCCACACTACATCAGGTCATAGTTGTCTACGTTATATCACTTCATGTTTTATATGTTACTAGTACATCTCATTATGGTGGCCTACAGTATATATATGTTTAAAAAATCGATTATTATCCTTAATCTCTTCATGGTTGCCTACATTACATAATTTAGTGGACGACATTTTGACTATTTTACATAGCTTCATGGTTGCCTACATTACATATGTATGTGATTTAATAGATGGCAATGTTACATCACTTCATGGTTGACAGTGTTAAATTGTTAAATTACACAATGATGGCTTACATTACATCACTTCACAGCTGTTTACCCCAGGGACTCGTGTAGGTAACCTCAGCCATTAGCTAGGTTTCTGGGACGTTTCTCTTTCGTGCCCACTTCGCTTCCTTCCCAATTTCTTATTAAAACTTGCTCATGCTTTATGCTGTTCTTCCTCTTCTTTCCCGACTTACTGTTACCGTGCACGTTGATTGTGTATGGGTTCCCTGTTTCTCTTGGCATACTATATGTTCCTTGTTCTTTCCTCTGTGATATCGTTCTGCTCGGAAACGGAGGCTTAAACTTCCTAACTATAACTAACTATAACTTGACAGCTGCCTATGTTAGATCACTACAGAGCTGCCAATGTTAGATCACTTCACAGCTGCCAATGTTAGATCACTTTACAACTGCAAATGTTAGATCACTTTACGACGGCCAATGCTACATCACTTTACAGTCGCTAATGCTAGATCACTCTACTCCTGGCAATGCTACATCATTTCACTGTTGAAGATGCTAGATCATTTCACGGCTACCAATGCTGTATCATTTCACGGCTACCAATGCTGTATCATTTCACACCTACCAATGCTGTATCACTTCGCTGCTGTCAGTGTTCAATGCTACACCACTTCATGGCCTCCAGTGCTTCAGCATTCATATCACTACACAGCTGCCATTACTGTATCACTTCACTGCTTCAAATGCTAGATCACTTCATGGCAGCCCGTGCTTCATCACTTCACTGCTACCATTGCTTCATCACTTCATGTCTACAAGCTACTCCGACTCACTCCTCAGCTCTGCTGTCTGTTCTGATCATCTCCTTTAGCTCGTATACCAATAAATTTCATTAACTTTTTCATCAGGTGTTTACTTGGTATTTCATTACGAATGGAGCATACCACATAGCTATTTGAGAAGCTCCTGTTTTGCAAAATGAGACTGTTTAGTCCACAAACTATTGTGAAGTAGTTTTGCTCTACTGCAAATATCAAAGGATATCATAAACAGTTTGTCTACGTAATTGCACTTCGACCCTTAATATTTTTGTGAATTTGTTTCGTAAAGAAAGTTTCGTAGGACGTACAAACTTGCCAGTCATTACTGAATGAAAAAGAATTAAGTAAAATAGCTAAACAAAGTATGAAAAAGTAATGGGAGAACATAGAAACATGCGTCTGCTGCACCGTGCAGTCAGGCCCAATTGCGGGACCGAAATCTGCTTTCGAGCCAGTTTCCAGTCAATGTATGGTGTGGTCTATGTCCTAGCTTATATGTAGATATTATTTATAGCGAAAATTCGAGGCCTGCAAGAACCCAACAATCGCAAAATACTTGTCCAGCATCATAATTCTCTCTCTCCAATAATGATTTCACTGTTTTTGCAATCATGTGCTTGAAATGAAAAAATTTGGACCGAATGACTGTAAATATAATTGGAGCGCATTGTTGCCAGGTACTGGGAGCGTACAAGCCGTGCTTGCGAATTTCGAGTAAAATTAGAAAAATACGAGTCCCGATCAAAGAACTACAAGTCCCGATCAGAGAAATACGAGTCCCGATCAAAAACTACAAGTCCTGATAAGAGAAATACAAGTCCCGATCAGAGAAATGCATATCACGATATAGGAAATGCGACTTCCGGTCAAAGAAATACAAGCCACGATCCGTTCTACCGAAATATTCCAATAGCTTCACCTTTCGGGAAGTGAGTCTGTTCAACAAATTTGAGATTCCACTAGCACTGAAATAAAAAAAAATATATAGTCGGCCTCATACTTGCCAGCAGTGCCAAATGGACAAGCTGTAAGAGGTTACGTGAAATGTGGAGATAACTCGCTGATCACTCTGCCGCTGGTCATTGGGAGCAGTAGTGTTTCCATACAAAGCAGGTGGAGTGCGTAACAGCACCTGGACCTGGTGCGAAGAACTTTAAAGGTATAGTACTGTACTTTTGAATACAAGTTTATTTAAGTTCTTAAAAATATTCCAATGCAAAAATATAATAGCCTTTTGAATAGGTCCACGTTTTGCATGTGAAGAGTTTTCCCACATAGAGGACGTTCATCCAACGTAAAGGACATTTAAATAAACGTTAGCTATAGATGTAGGAAATATTCCTAGGCCTTGAAAGTGAGAAACATTCCCCCCCCCATCGCCGCTGTCATGAAACTGGACGTTGTAGCGCAAGTCAAGGACACAAACGATGGCATCGCTCATGCGTCGTCAGCATTTCTGTCACTCATAGTTTCCTGGAGCGGGTACTGATCTTATGGTCAAAGGGCGCTGTTGTCATACGAGCCTTTCGTCGATGAGGCCAGAACCCAGACAGTGGGTGGTCGACTGCAGCCGTACACTTCTCTGAGACTAAGATGGGTTTCATTTGCAGCACGAACCAGTGCATGTTGGTTCCTGGATGAGGCGTATGGTAACCTTTACATTTATAGTAGTATTAGCCATTCACGGAGCACGTTATCAAATATGGTTATTTCCACCGTACTATTCTCGTGAAAAGGGTTAAAGTGAAATCACTGTAGACAGTAACTTTTCCCCAGTACCTCGACAAGGCAAGAACTTACGGAAGGTGACGTCTGCTCGGACTACCTTCAGTGACGTCAGCGATCACAAACCGAAGCCGACAAAGCTCTTGCCACCAGGTGAGTTTGCTGTTTGAATACCGGTAAAATTAATTTGTTGTATATTAGATTAGATTAGATAGGCGGCAGTAGACGAACCAAAAGGCCCATTCCCAAAAAGACACCGGGACTTACACCACGGTCCTCTATAAGCTATTGCCATTATGTTAGTAGAATATAGAGGAATGAATAAACGAGACGAGAAAAAATGGAAGACGAAAGAGAAAAAAGAAATGAGAAAAAAATAGAAAAAAGGGGAGAAGAGTTGACGCCAAAGCGATGGTCATTAATGCCCGCAAGCATGATCGATGGCCGCTGATATGC
>LQNS02276924.1:14642351-14662159 GCA_001587735.2 Parhyale hawaiensis | reverse complement strand
CCATCGTAAATAGTCTCCCCGGATGCCATGAGCTTCCAATTTTTTCATTAGCCGCAGATGGGGGACTTTGTCGAAAGCCTTTTGGAAGTCTAGATACACAAGGTCTACTCCTTTTTTCTTTCTTTTTTTTTTTTTTTAGGAGTAATTCGCTGTGTAGAACTGGTAAAAATAATTGATGTATATTACTAGAAAGAGTAATTCCCTGTATAGAATTAGTGAGAATAATTTACTGTATATTACTAGCAAGAGTAATTCGCTGTATAGAACTGGTAAGAATGATTTGCTGTATAATACTAGTAAGAACTATTCACTCTATATCACTGGCAAGAATGATTTGCTGCAGAGTAACAGTAAGATTAATTTACTGAAGATTACTACTTTCTTTATGATTCTTCGGGCGAGGTACAGGTGGTGGTAAACTTAATTTATTGTACATTACTGAATCTATTTCTATCAGATGGCCAGAAAAATTAATTTGCTCTAGATTGTCGGTAAGATTAATTTCCTGTACATTATTAGCATTGTTAATTTGCTGCAGATTGCAGGTAAGATTGAATTGCTGCACTGTACTCAAAAGATAAGTTTACTGTAAATTACTTCTGAGATTGGTTTGCGGTTAGGTTACTGGTAAGATTACTTTGCTGTAGATTAAAGATAAGATTAGCTTGTTGTATATTGTTTGTTGTTTGTAAGATTGGGTTGCTGCAGTTACTGGAAAAATTAATTTGCTGTAGATTACTGGCAATATTACTTGCTCTAGATTACCGGTAGGAATAATTTACTTCTGTATAAATCTCTGATACCTACTATTAATTTACTGTAGGGTACTGACAAGATTAATCCGTTGCAGATCACTGGTAAGAGTTGTTGTAAATTTCTGACAAGATTTGTTGTTTAGTACCGGTAGGATGAATTTGCTCTTAGATTACTGATGAGATTTCTTTGCTGTAGAGTACTAGTAAGATCAATTTCCTGTATATTACCGGTAAGATTAGCTTGGTGCAAATTACGGGTAAGAATAGTTTTTGGTTTGATTATTGGTTAGATTAGTCAGCGTAGATTCCTTGTAAGATCAATCTGAGTAATTACTGGCATCATTATTTGCTGAACATCGCTGAAGAGCTTAATCTACTATAGATTATAGGTAGGGCTAGTTAGTTGTAAAGTTCAGGTGTATTGCTGGTAAAATAGATAACTGTTAGATTACGGTATGACTAGTTTGATGTTGGATTCTTGAAAAGAATAGTTTACTACAAAATGACTGACTAAATTAGTTTGTCATATGATTTCTGGTAAAATTAGTTTACGGTTAAATCACTGGCGAGATTAGTTTTCTGTTTGATTACTAGTAAGTTTAGTTTGCTGTTAGAATACTTGTAAGATCACTTTAGTTTACTATGCGATTACTGGTGAGATTAATTACTATTGGATTACTGATAACAGTAGCTTGCTGTTAGATTACTGTTAAGTTACGTTTGATGCTTATTACTGATAAGGTTAGTTTACTCTGTATTGCTGGTGAGAATAGATTCCTCTTAGAGTACTGCTGAGAATAGTTTGCTATAAGATTACTAGTAAGATTAGTTTGCTTCTATATTACTAGTATGATTAGCTTGCTGTTTGACCAAGGGTAAAATTACTTTTCTGTTGGATAACGAGCATGATTAGTTTGTTGCTAAATTACTGGGAAGGTTACTTTGGCTTACTGTTAAATTACTGGGGAGAATAGTTTGCCGTTAGAGTACTAGTAAGATTAGTTTGCTGTTAGACTACTGGTAAGCTTGAATGTTATTTAGATTACTGGTAAGATTAGTTTGCTTTTAGATTACTGGTAAAGGTAAAGTCAACTGGACCGTACCCCCGACTGGGAAACCCGCATGCACTGGTTTGTGCTGCAGGTATAGACCAACAAGCCCCAGAGGAGTATACGGCTGTAGTCGACCACAGATATCTAGAGCTATGGGGCCAGTGGCGGAAGACTCCATACGACAATATATGCGACCCCTAACCCTCACCATTGTTGGGAAGGTCAGTAAACCCAAAGCAGTATGCAGACCGGATACTGACCGATCACATCAAGCGCGCAAAGATCGTGCCTAGCTGAGAAAGAGGTTCGAGCTTACTGCCATGAGAGTCAAAGTCAGACGCTCTAGTCTGCTGCTACTGCGGGTCAAGATACGCATGATGTTCATTCCTGGTGAGATTAATTCGCACTGTATTGCTGGTAAGTTTAGTTTGCTGTTAGTATAATCCTCTCATTAGTTTGCTCTTAGATTACTAATAAGATGGGTTTGCTGTGATATGCATTACTGGTAAAATATAGTTTGCTGTTAGATTGAGGGTAACGTTACTTTTCTGTTAGATAACTAGCAAGATACGTTTGCTGTTAGGTCTCTGCAAGGACTTTTTTGCAGTTACGCCGGTGGTGAGAATAATTCGCTGTTAGATTACGTCTATGATAAGCTTGCAGCTAGATCAGTCATAAGATTAGTTTTGTGTTAGATGGCAGGTAAGATTAATTTGCAATTACATCGCTGGTAAGAAAAATTTGACAATGGATCAGTGATAAGATTAATTTGCTGTTAGTTCTTTGGTATAATTAAGTTGTTGTTCGGTCAGTGGTAGGATCAATTTACAGTTAAATCACTGGTAAAATTGTTTGACCGCTGGAAGGTTTAATCTACTTTTAGGTGACTGGTAAGATTAATTTACTGCTAGATCAGTTGTAAGATGTATTGCTTTCAGATCATTGGTAAGATTAATTTACTGTTAGATCACTTGTAAGATTTGCCTACTCTTAGATCACTCTTAAGATTAGTTTGCTGTTGGATCACTTCCATTATTAATTTGTAGTTAGATCATTGGTAGAGTTCCACAGCCTGCTGATGGGATGTTCTATATTGGCTATTATGTAGAGTTCTACTGGTACTTTCCTCCTGCGCGCGATGACTGTCAGGAGGAGGGGCCTCAGAGCCTGTCAGACTGTTGCTGTTTGTGGTCGTGCTGTCCTGAGGGCTGTGGGCTTACTCGCGGATCGGAGGTGGGCAACTCCGTCTATTGGCAATCACGCGACATGAGTAGGCGTACGAAGATGAAAGTCCGCAGTTTGAAGCCCTGATATTTTTACGTTTATGACTAGGCCACGGGTATNGCCTCAGATGGGGACAGGTAGCTTTAAGCAATGCCAAGTGTCCACAAGTGGTCGCAGGGCTTCAAGTGACTGCAAATGCTAATATTTAATATCTATATTATTATGGAAGCCTCCAGTTTTTGAGGGTGTGGACATCTCTGAAAATTTGCCTTCTCTATGTAGAGTAACTCATATATTTGATTTTTGTTCTTATTGTGTTTTACAAATCAACAAGACTCATTGTAGCCCTAATAGCAACAGTAATTATGTGTTTATGTGTTTTACGGCAATAATGATATCATTAATCATGATAATGATGTTTACTACGAACGATATCACACTGAGAGCGCATAGCTCCGCCAAGTGATGCAATGGTGATAAAAGATAAGAATCAGTCCTGACTTCGAAGTTTTTGTCATCACCGAAATTGAGTCACTTGTTCCTTGTAACTTCCCCAGCAGTTTCTGTACATTTCTTGAAAGTACGTTCCTAACGTCCTGAGTTATGGACAAGCAACAAGACGAATTCAGATTAGATGCACAAAGGAATAAGTAAACTAGAATGCCTCGTGGCGTAAGACCATCAATCGCGGTTAGAGCAAATTTCATCGCCGTAATTTTTTATGGCCAGCTAATCCTAGTTTTTTGGCATGGGTCACATCGCGCGCAACCCACCAGAGTCCCTGCAAAAAATAATGAACATTGCTCAACTCCTTCGAACATTTATTGGGTGGACAGTTATATATACAAATATATACATATACTTATACTTAGATCGTCAACGAAAATATTATCACCTCGCTCACTTCGTTCGCGGGTGATCATTAGAAACCAAATTTAGTCACGTGTGCCTCTTAACCATCCTAATATTTGCTGTAAACCTAATAAGTACTATACTAGTTGAAATCTGTTGAAATTCCAGTCAACATAACACTGTTTTTCAGTGATAAATTCGAGCCCTATCATCCAATTTTTTTTGCCCTATATCTAATACTGAAGGAATTTGTGGAAACTCTGCAGAGCAAAAGCATTGTTCTTCAAGTATGATGCCCTCGGACCCGTTTCATGGATACGAAGGGTAAAAAATATTCCAAGTCAGGCAGTGAATCTTCTACTTAAGGGCGAGTTCACACTAGTGACTTTTGCTCCGCTTAAGACTATCATTCGATTGTGAAAACGTTGTTGACAGGCTAGTTGGGGGTCACAATAATTGATTGTGCATGTGAAAGGTCCGTTGCTCCTGTGTAGACCGTTCTCCACGTCATATTTACGGAATAACCATAGATTCACGAAGTCAGTTCGTTGTATTATACGTGTATTTCTGTCAACTGCGTCCATTTTATTTACCATATTGTTCAAAACGAGCTTCACAAAAACAGCTGATGTGGCCTAGTTATTAAAGAGTGTCGGATAATGTTACACCAGTGAGCCAAACCTCCATTCCCCACCACAGCTTCGGTCTTTGACCAATTCTATTTTAACCGTTTTAACATATGCAGTGTTAGTAAGAACATATACGTTTTGCTTTTTTGTGACATTGTACGGCCTCTAATTATAGGTATAATCCTAATATAATGAAACGCTTCGTGTATTTATTGCGTGACCGCTTCTTAAGGAAATGGATAGCCAAAAATATAGGCCTGATTGAAGATATTGCGTTTTCATTGAGATCGATGACCAGGGTGCAGATGATGGTGAAAGTGGGATCCTTATCCCTATCTGAATGCACTTCTTGCTTGAAGCACTTCTTAAATCGAAACAAAGAGGTTTACTACTTCTGAAGTCTGATTTTATAACTTTTTCTCTTAGGTCTCGTCGCATAAATTCAGAAGATGATCAACGAAGCACTCACGAAGTGATGATTTTTCACGGGGCAGTAAACAATGATTTCTTCTAGCGTGCTGTCTTTCTATGACGGAGCAGGTTTCGCCTCACAGTCCAGAATTTCAGCGCTTGAATGAAGCAGATATTTGAGCTTGAAAGACAGTTTCATGGGAACGGCACGCTCGCAGTGCATTTAATCTGACAGGAGTTGCATTCAAGTCTATTGAAGTGTTTTGCTGAAGATTTTACTTCTGCCTGCCAATATGAAAGAAACACGTGAAAGAAAGAGAATGTAGAAGAAAGAACCTAAGGATGAGAGAACGTCAAAGGATCAATGAAGAGAATGAAGAAGCAAGTCAGAGAAGCGAAAATCCCGCACTGGCCGTTATTAAGCAAGCATATCGACTATTGTGTGAATTTTTTCACGCACGGTTTCACTAATCTATTAAATTTTGAAATGCTATCGAGTTTTTGTGTGTGGAAACAAGTGATCGAAATTCCCTACCTGGTAACTCCGCTATTCCCCACTAGTGGGGAATTCCCAACAGGTTAAGAACCGAGCACTGTGTTAGACAGAGCAATACGAAAAGTTGATCATTCTGTATGCACTTCTGTAAACCAGCAAAAGTAAAATAGTCAGTTTTAAATAATCACTAACTATCCCACTGCCCGTTAAGTGTTTTCTGATATACTGTTGCTTCAGTTAACAAAATAATTAAATTTTAGGTTGGATTCGCTTTATAAAACGCCTGAACTAAGGAGTTTTAAAATAAAATTTTGGTAGAAAATACTGAGAATTTGCCAATATAAGCACTTTTTGTTTGCCTCTTAAATTCTAGTTTGGCCAACCTGTCCTAATATACCATTACTTTTTAACATTTTTGCATGTAACAGATTCACAAGTACTTGCGTACTGTAAAATACTTAACCAAGTTGGAGGTTGTGACATCATTGCTGTTGCGTGAGACGTGTTTTACTATGAAATTGTAAGACGTATATGGAACACAGTTCAATTACAGAACATAGTTGTGTCAAATTTGGGTGAATGCGCTCCGCTCCTAAATTTCCAGGTTTGTAACGTCACAGTTACGTCACGCTACTGTTGAAATATCAAAGATCCCTCGCTGCAACAGTGGCGTGACGCAATTATGACGTCACAGACCTGAAAATTTAGGGGGGTAGCGCACACACTCAAATTTGACACAATTATCATCTGTAAATGAACTGTGATATGGAACATTCCCTTTGTTCTTTCGTAATTCCAGACAAGCGAAGTGTTTATACGTGCAAACAGTACTGGTTTAGGCGCCCAAATTATATTTTAAAAGCAATTGAATAAGGTGTTTCACAAAGAGAAGCGCACCCGAAGTTCGCGTCGGCGGCGTTAAAAAATAAAATCTGCAGCATTTCCCTATCGCTTGCTATAGCTGTGTCAGTCGTCAAAGTAGCTGTGTCGTTTGTTATTCGACGGGACATGACGGCAACGAAAGTTGATGGTGTGAATCAGCCTAAAACATGCGAGCAGTAGCAGCTTAAATTGGACCTTAAATCCTAATATTGACCCCATCCAGGTCGTATCAAGGATACCTCAAGGAAGACCTATTGTCCCCTATCTAATACTGATGAAAACGTCACGGTTGTACTAAGTAACTAATTAACTAAGAGAGGAACAAGCGGCATTATAATACAAATACGTTCATAACTTTTCTGGGTTACATTGCTGACACCCAGCGAAACAAACATACGTAGAGTCAAACATAGTAACAGATCATTGCAAAACTTAGGTCATTTGCTTCTACATATAGTAACGTCCTTAACATTTCGTGCAACTATATTGAAAACCCATTAAGAACTTTATGTGTCATGTTGCAAAGAAAAAAGATAGGCAAACAAACTGACGAATGGATCCTAACCAAAAGTTAATCATATCTGCTTCCTAGCATATATTTCACAGTCTATGCATTCATGAAGATCCGTTCATATTTTTCTAGTTATTTTTATGACAGAAAAAGTGATAAACAGACAGAACACAAACTCGGATAAAAGCAGGACCTCCTCTGCGGAAGTAATAACATTTATATATTATTAAGTATGATAACAGGAGCATACTGACACTGTAAACATGTTTGTACTTAGTAAAGCATAATAATATTCTTCCGAAATTCACGTATTCATTCACTTCACCAATCATGGGAAGGTTCTCGTCTATGATACGTACCAAGAAGGTGTTATTGTCATATTGTCTGCATAATGTTATGCCTATAGAAAGGACAAGATCTAACCTTTAACAACATTATATAGGTACTGTACATACATTCCTGATGAACCATGTAGTGAAGGGCTGAGAACAACAGATTGTTTCCCTCGTTTTGCCCACTGCTTTTCTTGTAGCCCAAGCTGCACTCTCTGTGACTTACAGGACCTGATGATTTTCACCTCTTAATAAAAGTTCTCACCACACATAGAGAGAGATATCTCAATAAAGGTTAGGGTATATTTAACGTGAATGAGGTAAATTCAAACAGGAATTTGATTAGAATTACTCTTTGAAAGGGAAATATTACCTTATCTTTATAGAGATTTTTCTGTGGGCAATAAACAGACGAAGCAAATATACAGTTAAAGTTACTAAATAATTCTTGGCAGGGGTACATAAAACTTGCGACTTTATGAATTGTTCACTACTTGCTAAGATTTCTCGTCTAAATTTTTGTGAAGCTACACGATATCTGCGACGTAGGAACGTAGTATTCCGCACTTGCTAGGTTTTCCCGCCTAAATAAAGAAAATACGCATAATATGCACAGACTGTAATATGCACTGTATGTTAGTAACTAACTTTTGGCAAAGCTACACGATGTCTGCGACGTTTTAAATTATTATTCACTTCTCACTGAAATTTTTCATCCCACAATAATAAAAAATGCACATGGACGATTATACTGGTAGCTAACTAACTTTTACCAAAGGTACGCGGTAGCTGCTACGGAAGCAATTATTATTCAGTACTTGATAAGATTTCCCAGCTAGCAATGCATTATTTGTCCCTCGTAACTGACGCAAATGGCGACACAAGAACAGCGGCCTCGTCTATGAAGAGGCAGTTATCTGCTTGTTTACAGCAGCCATAACGAGCGGCCATATTGCCGGCATTAGCGACCATTTTGTTTGTCGTGTCCGCCATGTTATAAGCACTGGAGGTCCGCACGCACAGGCGAGCTTAGATTTTCGGAGAATTGTTGATAAATTTGATCTCTTTTAGCGTAATTTTTATACGTGTGCAACAACAATAGCAAAACTTGAAAATTTCATTGATCAACTTGACTACAGCACATATATACCGAGCGGACATTTTGTTTTCTGCTTCGTCAGTGGTGCTGTTTTCTTGAGGGTCAGTGAACGGTTAAAAAAAAAAAAATTGCGTGTAATCCAGTGTGCACTCGTGCTACAAAATATGTCATAATTTGTTAAAAAAGTGAAAAAGATAAGACGTTTTTTCAATTTAAGAACAGCGCATACAATTGCAGGTAAATTCATTGTCAGCAATCAGTACATTAGTCACAAATTAAGAAACAACAGTGTTGTGAGGGGCAATCATCAAAGAAGGGTAAAAATAACCACTTTTTGCAAATCAATACCGTACCAATAAAAAACTGTAAAATTCATACAAACACACCACTACTGTCATTAATCTTCACAACCGCTAGTCATCAGTATTTCGTATGAGAATCACATATGAGGCAACAAATAAAACAACTGAGTTCTCTTTTGAAATTTCTGAAATGATATTGGTACCGCCACTCGGATCGAACGCCAAGTAAAAAATGCATGAAGATCTCACTACCACCAGTCGGTAACCTAGTAATAAAAGCAGCCAAATTCACACAAGAACAACAATGCTATTAAGAAGACCCCAACAAAGAAAAGCTGCAGCACTGGCAGCATCAGCATAAGGACTGCCTAATAAAGTGGTGCCTCTCGTTACCCAGATTTATGGGGGCCTGGACACTCCCTCGCTCGGGACGAGGGGACGTGTCCCACATAAGGCAGCGCCTTGCGGACAAACTTCCCTGCCTAAGGCAAAAATCCTGCCCCCTCCCCCGGTAAAAAATAATCGTTAGGGAAAATCGAGAGCGAAGACAGCGAGCAAAAGGTAAAAGATGAAAAGGGAAGTAGGGTTATAACCAAAGGGAAAATGAAATCTGCGAAAAGTCATTAGATAAAATCGAGCATGACGACAGTGAGCAAAGGGTAAAAAGATGAAATAGGGAAGTAGGGTAATAACTATAGTGAAAATCATGAAATCAGAGAAAAGTCATCAGGGAAAATCGAACGTGATGACAGCGAGCAAAAGGTAAAAAGATGAAATAGGGAAGTAGGCTAATAACTATAGTGAAAATCATGAAATCAGAGAAAAGTCATCAGGGAAAATCGAATGTGACGACAGTGAGCAAAAGGTAAAAAGATGAAATAGAGAAGTAGGGTAATAACTATAGTGAAAATCATGAAATCAGAGAAAAGTCATCAGGGAAAATCGAATGTGACGACAGTGAGCAAAAGGTAAAAAGATGAAATAGGGAAGTAGGGTAATAACTATAGTGAAAATCATGAAATCAGAGAAAAGTCAGCAAGGAAAATCGAACGTGACGACAGGAGCAAAGGGTAAAAAATGAAATAGGGAAGTAGACCAATAATCCAAGGAAAAATCACAAATTTTACGAATTTACTAAGATCGATCTATCTATCGCCAGTCATTTGTTTCTTTATGTAAAAATACCGTCATTTTGTAGATTTATTGTATTTTCCTTGATTCTTTCCAGTTTTAGAATGTTGTATTCTGTCAAGCAGTTACTGTATAAGACTTTTTGCTGTTGAGTTTTCCGTGCTGTGGTTGAGCAGGTATAAAATCTTTTCTTGGGTGACGGTTAGCTCTGCATCACTGTGGGAGATTCTACAGATATCAACCGTCGTATAAAGAACTCACCATCGGAAACATCTTATACTGGACTCATGACCCTGGCAACCCTTTGTAACTAAGAAAACTGAATAGAATAAAAATATTATGAATTTACCGTAGGTATGTCACTATTTTTGTCCAAACATTTTTGAAAGATGGGTTTTCTCAAAACCGACGCCGATATCAACATCTTTATTGAAGTTTTTCGTTTCTTATATTAATCTGTTTAAGAATTATAATTACGTCCGTTATTGAGCGAATAGGGGCACTCAAAAGTGCAGCTCAGGAGTGATTAGTACTAACCGGAACAGGTTCTTTCACTCAGAGGACGCCAAACGAACACACATAGAATAAAAGACTATGGATGCCGGGACCTGCAGACCGTGCCCGTGGATCACCAGGTCCCGGGTTCTAATCCACCAAACGTCACTTTTTCACGGCAGGAAGGGCATCCGGTGAATAAAAGGCCTGAGCTCCAGTAAAAGTCCTGCCATTAGCTGGGCAACGTTTAAACCTGTATATATAGCATAACTTGGGAGAATTGGAAGATCGTGGCGTAAAACAGATTCATTCACTCATATTAACAATACTACTTTTTGCAGATATGTTCGTGCATCCGAACATCCGCCAAGGTAACTTGGACCAGCCTCACCGCCCCCTCGGAGGGAGCGGCTTCCCCGGCATCGGCCTATCGCGGTCCCCTGCCATCCAGTCCCCCCGTGCAGCCCTGCTCTGCTCAGCAGTGTTAATTCTGACGAATTTTGCTATTTATTCTAGGGGATAATGCTGGGGAACTTATATGGTAACACTGCTGTAGAACTGGATATGCTGCTAAATGTATGTATATATGTAGGCAGGTGCTGTTAACTGCAGGATACTACTAGTTGCTAAATGCAAATCTTAAATTTATAGGGACTGATCGGTTGTCTCCGAGTAAATAGTGAGAGGTATCGGATAACTGCCTGTAAATTTCCGAGTGGGCTGTACGTAGAGCAAGTGCTGCTTGATGTAAGATACGTGTACCAGATGCTACCTAAATGTACGTAGAATCGGTGCTGTTAAATTCAGGATACTAACGGCTGCTGAAGCGTTTATTGACTCTAGGTACAAGGCAACTCTTGCAGAGCTACGAATGAGTTACATTAATTTCAAAATTTACAGTATAATACATAACTTTCTTGTTTTTTATATTTTTATTTCATTCTCCTAAATAGTTACCCAAAGCAATAGTCAAAAGGAACAGCCATATAAATCTGAAAATCAGAGAATGACATGGTGTGAATTATCAGTATTTTAGGGAGCTTTTTCTTCTATGCGTGATAGCTGCAAAATTATGGAGCAATCAAATATTCATCAAATTCATAAACAGAAAAGGAATCACGTACTATATAATTACCCAGAGTTTTTATTTCTTTGTATGCTTTATTTGTGAGGTATTCTGCAGCTTACTTTGCCAACAATGCAGCTTTTCGTCTCATGAAACTCTTAATTAAAGCCATAAACTTTTCAGCAGACCCCTAGTACCTGCTCTTCTAGAAAGCAGCGTTGGTGTAAACAACAGATGGTATATAAGTAAAGTCAACTAACTATTTCAATTCTGAAAATGTTACATGAGCTCTACCTACTTTTTGCGTATTAGGGAACTTGCTAAATTACTGCACAGCAAACAATGACAGTTGGATATCAACGTAAAGATTTTTTTTTCTATGGTGCAGTGGCAGTATGAAACAAACACAGTTGGTGATTTTGCACCACTGTTGTAGAAGCTACTGTAAGATCGTCACCGTAAATTCAACATTTCGTAAAACCATCACGGGTTTAAATGTATATGAATTAAGATAGAGTATGTACATTGCGATACCTCGAGCGTTTGGATGATGCCCAGGTGACGTTACTCACACCACCACCACAATGATGTAGTCAAGATGCTAATTTTTTTGCTGGGTCACAGCCTGTGCCTAAATCGAGAGCCATCAGGAAAATGAAATCCACAGTGCACGTGCAGTGGTGCTTTTTTATTGCATTTATCAGTTTATCCAATGCCATAACTTTCATATAAGCGGCAAGTCGAATGTACTGCGCATTTTTTTTTAAACAGTCTTGCTCTTCCTCACAGTGAAGCTATTGGATTATTTTTTCACTGCTTTGTGCCCATCCTGCCTGGAATGTCGTCAGCCGCGATGAATCTTACAGGGAATGAATTTACGACGATGAACGTACCGTGAGCTGCACTCAAAATAGGGCATAATTTCAGTTATTGTTGATAACCTACAGTATATTGTTTGGTGTTGGGTAATTGATAATAATATCCCCTTTGCAGTAGTTACTGCAGGACAGCACCAATGCGGCCCCCATTTCGGGAACAATGTTTATCGTTTTAATTTCATAAGATGATGATAAAAATATTGTAAGTCTGCTGCATGTTTTAGAAGTAGTGACTAGAGTTCGCATTTATTAGTACGGATCCTGCGTTTGTAAAGCCTAACGTTGTGGTTGCGCTGTATGAGTTAAGCACACGAAGTTATTAGAGGACGTGATTTGTAAAACATCCTGATGTAAATAAACCTTTGACAATTATTCAAATTAGGAACTTGAAGATACCTAAACTATGAAGAAACTGCAAGAATTAAGCAGGCTGCGTTTAACTGTTTTAGGCACCATAAGTTTGATAATTGCACTAATCTTTCTTAGGTCATAATAGTTTTAAATACAAACATTTATCATTTTTACTTATGGCAACAGTATTTGGCAAATATCCAGTCGAATATTTATATTATTATCATTTGGTTAACATCTGATTTATATATGAATATTTGTCTATCTATTATATTCACGCACAAATATTTAGTTGGTCATTGATGAGTTTACGCATCAAACGTTTTTGGTCGCAATGATTTCTCTCTGAAGCCCGTTAGTCCCAGTAGGCTTATCTTTATCTTACTCGACCAAGTTGTGCTATATAACTACAAGGTTATCTTCATACTTGCATGCTCCTATTTTAATCCTATGGGATAAAGAAGCTTGTAGCGATGTAATACAGCCCGGTTCAGATAGGGCTAAATTATCATAACATCAGTAGGGAGTTATTCGGCGAATCAGCCGGTCCAAGGCTTCTGCAGATCCGGTTCCCGGGCTTCCCTTACTTGGAGTAGCGCCCCCCGCCCCATGCCCTCCTCCCTCAGTCACACCGGAAGTGCATTGGCCGTAAGAAAGCGGACAGGCCGCACTGCCGCCGCCGGCGGAAACCGTTCAATTCGCGGAACAACTCCCTACGTAAATCAATAACAATAGCCTATGTCATCGAGATCTTGGCGACTGCATTAGCTGTGTTAATTAAACTTGTATATTTAACGGGCATATCTGTAGCAGATGTACTTATGTAGGTATGAGTAAATTTAGTGGATCACTGTACATAATTTGTAAAAAAAATGTGTTACTAAACATTATTCGCATTTATGTTGCATAAATACTAATCGAATTGTGCCAAGGAACGTATATTATTTGAGTTCAAGGCGTTTTGCGTTAGTGAAATTGAATGTAAATGTGCGATGTACCAAGTGAATGATTTAAGGTACTCTAATATAAAAGACATCATTGATTAGGACAGTTACGTAGATACTATTATCTAATTGTTGCCGTTTGTCAATTTATAATACAATTAGTCGTTCAGGACCTCGGTCATGAGAGTTGGCTTTTCTTGCTGGATCAAGTTCGATACGGTAATCTCATGCCGATTGCCATTGAGATATACAATGGCTTATTTACATATTTGCAAAAAAAAAGAAATATATCTGAGGGAATATTAATAAGAGTGATATAGAAAATTCTTGTCAGCTTTCCTAATTATTTGGCACAATTTACTATAAGTTATTCAACTCACCTAAGGTTACCTTAGTCTCAGTATTAACCGTTTGGATGGCTTTGCTTTGCCGGGCCTTAATAGCTTGCTGCTCTTTTTTTAAAGCCAAACGAAAGCGAGGATGTATTGGCAACGAACTGTGTGTGTCCGCAGTGTCGCTTCCGTTTTCAAACAACTCACGTTGCTAAGTCCCAGTCATACTCTTATCGCGTGAGGTTCTGTTGTGCTGTAATCTGCGGTTTTCAGAAAAAACTCTGTTCTTTCCTTGTTTGCTACAGAGTCCGTATATCGACTTCGTTTTCTCTTCCGATTTGTCGTTTCCGTTCTCGGGAATCCTCCAGGTGTGTCATTCTAGTTTCACCTAGTTGTCATATATATTCCTTCCCATTCCTCTTTAAGAGGCGTTGTTGGTCTCATGTAAGATCCGTATTAAAATCCGTTATGACAAGAATTGCACTGAAATTCGCGCCCCCATCAAATTGCCAACGTAACTTAAAAAGCAACATAAGAGTAACAGAATTATAAGCACTAAATTGTGTGTAAAGAAGTAACACGGTGTAACAGTAATATGGGTGCAAAAGAATTCTACTGGTGTATGAGTAATACCCTAACGAAGTGCGGGTGTAGATATTACAGTAACGTAAGTACTGTGGTGTACTCTTAGGTGCATTACTAAGAAACGCTTCAATTATGTACATACCATACGAGTGTATATCCCAGTCACAAAGTTATTTTGATGTGCTCAATATTTTAACTATTTGCTAGTAAGATTTAGTACATTAGATCCCGTGTATNGTGGTGTACTCTTAGGTGCATTACTAAGAAACGCTTCAATTATGTACATACCATACGAGTGTATATCCCAGTCACAAAGTTATTTTGATGTGCTCAATATTTTAACTATTTGCTAGTAAGATTTAGTACATTAGATCCCGTGTATCATTAGACAGTCTAGCTTTTCGTGTTACCGTTGAATAGAGCGCCAACAGTATTCATATCAGGCTCTGTTATGTTGCTGCAACGGTTATTCCTCGTACTGTATTCATACGATGAAAATACAACTTGCAGCCACGTAGTAGGTATAGCCTGAAACGATAGCGTTAGTGCTCGTGTACATAGTTATGTATAAATATCATACACACATGCATAAAGGGTGTCCTGTGAATTTGGCGTAATTTGATAGTCTAAGAGCCACTTGTCGCGCCAGTGGTCTCAAACATGTAGCATGAAATTACAGGAATTTTAACATATTGACGTACAAATGAGAGATTCAAGTACATACGGTATGTCGTAACTTGTTGGTAAAGACGTTAGGTTTCCGTATGCGACATGTCGTGATAGTACGGGGTGCATGTGGTAAAGACGCGTTACTGTTGGTTAATTGAGATACAGGGTGTCTAAACTTAAATATTCTCAAATAAATAACGTCATTGGGTCAAGGCAATTAATATCACAAAAATCACAGTGACAAAATTAATAGTAATAATCTGTTAAAGAGGTGGCATTTGATTTTAAAAATTTGATTTTAAAAATTTACATGAAAATAGATAGCATGTACAACTAAGCATAATGGTAATCTTATTATAAATATTTCATGCTGAAGAGTTTACGTCACAATATCAATGTACTCAAGATTGCTGTTTCATCAGGACGAATCATACGGCAGAGAAACACACGGTGTTTTAATTCCTTACGGCGCTGCTCTCAGGAGACTGAAGTACTTTATATGGAGTGTTTCTTGCAGACGATACCCCAAAATATAAAGACGGGTGCACACTATCGCAAGAATTGCAAAGTCTCTCAACAGTTATAGCGGTCACGTTGCTGAAACTACAACTTATGGCGTTTGAATGCCGAGCTAAAACAATGCCTTATCGTAATTTTATATTAACGCAAAAATAGAAGGTATATTCAAAGCTTGACCTTTGCCACTTGTCATAGCGTACAAACTACAAGAAATGACGCTTAATGTAGCAAGTAATCTGCGTGCTTGGTCAATTGGAGGTCACCATTATGCCTTTGTTGCTTGACTTGTTCGGAACTTTAGGCAGGTGCGTTTGCTTTGTACCCGCTAAGTTAAGTTTCGGGCGTCGATCCTCAATTGGTTACCCTTGAGACTTTCAGAATGTCAACGTTGCTTGGATTATGGAGTTTTGGGCAGACCAATGTAATGATGTTGCTTGTAATACTTGCAACACGCTCTAAAATGGTAAATCCTAAGATTTTGCATGAAGTTCCAGACAAGCCAAGCCTGAAAAGGTCAATTTTGATGCCTATCCGAACACGCCCGAGCAAGTCCCGTGCAAGATGAAGCCTTGTTCGTGCCAAAGTAATCGGATGTAGCATTAGTGTGTGGAAGTGAAACTTTTGTGTCAGTGTGCACCCGCCATTAGTAATGCAGTTTTGTAAACATTAAGGCTTGTTTGGTCAATAAAAACAGAAAACAGCTCTACAAGCTAACAATCTATAACAGGGCATCTGGTACGTATTAAGTCACCTACGGATTGCCAACACAATGATGCTTTTTCAACCATATCAATAATATTGATTACGAAAATGAAAAAATTAGTTTGTGCAATATAATTAGGCGGTCTGAAATATTAGATCTGTAATTACCCTAGCAAATACGGTAGTAAGAACTCACCACAGCACCACCCCAAAAAGAGATAAAGTCTTGATTTCAGCTAAAGACGACACTTTCCAGACAGTAGTTTTAGCTCGGCTGCATTAGAGTGATGTTACAAACAATGACGTCATCAGTAACCAGTGGTAACACTTGTATGGCTTACATGTTCGTTCAGCATGGAGTGTGCCTCCAATAAGACCGCTGCTTGTTTTGCATCAAAGTGACGTCACTAGCAGTGGAAATGAAGCTCTCCTATTGGTTGTTTTGTAGCTCTATCATACCTCTACGGCTGACGCGGCTAGTGCAGTTACGCCTCAGATTTATTTTAAGGCATTAATGCACTAGTCATATCATCATGCCAATAATTAATGGCTGCCCTTTTCTTTGCAATTAGTGAAAAACAACCTTCCAGTTAATGTCCAGTTGATGCGCGAAGATGTTCAACTTCAGATGATGTCAAATTTTGAGGACAACGCATACTTCTCCACTGTATTTATCGCGAGTTTTATGTTAGCTTAGTGATGTATACTCGGTGGGAGATGCTAATCGTTTTTACACTTTAGGTGTCGGAAAATGCTGGAGAATCTGTCGTGGACAATGTCTGTTAAAGCTAACAATGCATAGTACACTCATCATCTTTTATTTTGTACATCTTGATTTCAGCTTACTTTGTAAAGGTTAGAACTTTACTCCATCTCGATACTATTTCTCTTATTATTCTTTTTTGATATTTGTGAAACTTTCATGAATGTCGGTTTGCCGTAGACTAACTGCTTTCCGGAATTCCCATGAGTACCTATACCAGGAAGCAAAGAATGCAACGGGAGGACTCAATAGGACTAAAATTAAACTTAGCCGTGACCGCACGTCGCAAATTTACATCACATCGACGAGTCGAAGTATTTGAGTGTGGGACCTCAGGCCTTCGTATATGGTTTTCTTGAACATATCATCGTATTTCTTCGATTTATTTCATTCAGTCTCCCGCTCATGACTGGCCAGCTACTTGAGCTGCAAAATATCGAAAAATGTTGTCGCCAAGTACAGAAAGTTCGTGCAATGGCTAACTATTACTGTGGTTTCTCTCGCGTACAAAATTGGCTATAGTGGTGCCTATATATGCTGGTAAGGAATAAATATGTTATGTAATGAGCACTGTGAACTGAATATGAAGTGTAAATAAGACTTCAATCAAGGAAATGAAGTTAAATCAGGTCGCCAAAAGGGACCAAATTCGGCACTAGTGATGTGAAAGTTTCCACCAACATGCACTGCAATTTTCTATAGATAATTTCTAAATTAGTATATATTATCTTTATTTATACGCTGGAGATGAATTTCGCAATTTAAGACGAGTTTACTGGTTAAATTAGTTAAAATACTAATTGGCTGCTCAGCCATAGATTCGTCGATGATGACGTCACTTTTTGGTGCTAATTTCTCGTGAGTCCTCTCGTTACGCTCTTCGGTTCCTGGGCTTACCGTACCACATGTCTCTCCTTCCTCCCGTTTTGCATAGCAGCAAGCGCTCTAGCTAAGGAGGCGGACATGAAGGGCCAAGTCTAGGAACTTTCCAGTACCCTCCTCGAGTGTTTTTTTACATGTAAATATTTGTAAGTAGCTGGTGGTTGTACAGTACATAATAAGAGTTGGGGATCTATGTATTTATTGCAGATCAGATACTTTTAAAAGCAACGATCTGATGTAGAGCCTCAGCAAGGTATTCGCCAGTGGAGTTTCACTTCTGCTCAACTTTTGTTGCTTATGCGCATCGCATTTTGCGTTTTGCAGAACCTTTGTGTCATGCATCGCTCTGGGAATGGGTTTCCAGGCTGTGGCACGGGTCCAGTGGTTCCTGGCGGCAATACAAATGATACTTGAAGGCTCTCCAGGTGACACAGAGAGGCTTTTTAGGGGGTGTCCGAACGCTACTCAGATATCACCGATAGGTTTTCCAGGTGCCACCTACAGGTTTTCATGTGCCATATGAAGGATTTCCAGGCATCACCTGGAAGCTTTCCAGATGTTTCATGCGTCACGCAAAGGTTCTCCTGGCGACACATACAGGCTTTGCAAGCGTCACTTCAAGGCTTTCCAGACAACACCCGAATTCTTTCCAGATGTTCGAGGTTGTCACTGAAAAGCTTTCCAGGTGTCTCCTGAAAGCCTGACGCTCGGAAAAACCAGATTGAGCTAAGCCTAATAAAGCTTAACTTGTCGGGAACTTTAGACAGGTGCATGCGCTAGTTTTGCTGCATTAAGTCAAGTTTCAGTCGTCCACGCTAAATAGACTAAAAATGAGACTTTTAAAAGCTCAATTCTGCTCCATAGACTAGATTTGTTACCCTCTAAAACCTAGTCGAGTTGCCTGTAACACCAGAAAAAGATTACAAATGACGAAAGTAACATTCGTCTTAGCCGTTTCAGACAAATTAGGCCCACAGGAATTAGTTTAGCTCACCTCCATGCCCTCTTACAGTGGACAAAAACTTTCTCAGCCAGAGCGTTTGAATAAACAAAAATTCATGATAAAGTCTTACTCATATCCATTCCTAAAGGCGACTTTAATATGCCAGTTTCAATCAAAATATACCAATTCGATCAGTCTTCTAAGGCTCTTCTGGACTTGAAACCTAAAGATTCAGTTAATAAATTTGGATAGAATTCTAGATGGTAATCACCAACCATTTACGCACGAAACGCATTCCACAATGGAGAGATGACAACTCTGGCATCAACGGAGTGTGCGATTGGTCGACGAAATTGGGCTATCGAAGCTTGACTAGTCCGAAACTTGAGGCAGACGCTTTGGTTTTGTCACTTTGAATCTTGCCGCAAGTGTTAATAGCAGCGTGATTACGCTGAGCCGGCTGAAAACTCCAGTTGACGGAGCAAAACTGAGCTTCTTGGCGTATCAGGCGCAACCGGTTGGATGTCAATGTTTGAAAAAACTCAACTCATTGGGTCCCAGCCAGAGCACCTGCGTGAAGTCTCGAATAAGTCAAGCCTCAATGACTTAATTTTGGCCCCCAATCGAACTTGACTAGAGATTCGAGCCAACTGAAACTAATCTGGTTAGATTATATAATCGAATTTGGAGGTCCAAACTAGCCTAAATTTATTATGACATTATTCTTATTAATAGGATTCTTTGGTACCACGAAATCCGACGATGTTCTTTTTTTTTCAAAGTGTCCAGCTAAATATTTCCTCTTAATAGTATTATCATTACTATTATTATTTCATCTTTATGAATACACACAATATAATAATTACGAGTTCCTTCACATGCTTCACATGAAGCAAAATTTGAACTGCTAAGATACGGAAAAAATCAACCACTCTTTGAATCCACGCAATATACCACCAGCGATGGGCATGAAATTGAGAGAAAGACAGTTTTAAGAGACCTC
>LQNS02276924.1:14601778-14612894 GCA_001587735.2 Parhyale hawaiensis | reverse complement strand
CCCCGGATGCCATGGGCTTCCAATTTTTTTATTAGCCGTAGATGGGGGACTTTGTCGAAAGCCTTTTGGAAGTCTAGATACACAAAGTCTACGCCCTTTTGTTCATCTTTAATATTTGTTACTTTCGAGAAAATGTCCAGTAGGTTTGTTAAGCAGTGAACGTAAAAGTAGAACGAAACTACTACAGTTAAGAACAAAGACGTGCTATCCATGGAGAGAGATGAAGCGCCCATAGGACACAATGACAAGAAAGACTTGAAGAAAGATTACAGAAGGGAATGAGGGCGGGCTACTACTCAGCGCGAGCGGGAAAATGTGGAAACGGTAAGTCAGAGACTTGAATTGTTGCGTGAATTTTTTTCACGCAAGAGTCCACTATAAGGATATAATTTGGTCCAGTGGCATTTGATGCAGCTCCGATACAATAAAACTCCTCCCACTATACGAGTCTATTTTACGCAAGGGTTATTTCTCAATTGAATATTTCTTTTTTACTACAGAAAAGACTATTACAACTAGGAGTCAAGTTGTGCTAACTTGTCCGGATTTCAAAAAGGTGCACCGGTCTCGTAAATAGGGCTTCAGGAGCCTATGTGTCAGTAGCTTGACCTTGCTCGTTTATTATCATTGATGTTCACGCCTCTCTCCACAATATTATTATTGTGTTTAAGGGAGGAAGGGACATGCATTTCGATAAAAAATGGGTAACCCATGCACATTGTGTTCCTACGAAGGATCAGTGTGTAAATAGACAGAAAGTCGGGAAAGCAGAACAGAGTATAGCATCGTCAGCATTAGCTCGAAAATTAAAAGAAATGACGTCCCGTAAGCTAAACAAAGGTAATGAAGTAACCTACAGGGTCTCCTGGGGTCGCTTCTCCCATAAAAAAAGGGTGGACGAAGTTAAGTGGGGCGATGCACGAAGAAATTAACGAATTGCTCTACAGACGTTGCAAGGTGAAAAATGGTCTTTGGACGATCCAGTGAACAAGGATAATCACAACTAGTAGAAAATATATTCATATAATCAAAATTTTGACAGTCCCGTTGCGTAAGCTAAATTTATGCTATTGACAGTCGATCCAACGTCAACTCTTATAGTTAAATATGTAATTCAAAGGTTCTTGTCTGTGTCACCCCCCCAAAAAAAATCAGAAGTTATTAAATTTTTTTACTGAACTTGAAGGAGCGCTCTGTGCTTCACAAACTGATGATGGTTATATGCTCTTGTTTACATAGTTTTATATACCCCTCCCCCACCCCCCTCAAAAAAAAAAAATGATAGTTTCTCTTCCCAAGCTTCGAAATTTCCAGGAGATCAAGCGATTATCTATAGGTACAACAAAAAAGTGTTTATTCTACATCTACGTCTACATTGTAAAATTACTCATTGAAACATTTACAGTATATTATGTAGAATCAATATTATATCATCAGCTTAAATTTTTTCAATATACACTGCACTGTCATTAACTAATCGATCATTACACGTATTGGGTATGACAAAAGATCTTATCTATTTTTACGTGAAACACCATTCATCATCGGGATGATAAGTATATAATCTAGAGAATACCCGGTAATAAGATGAAAATTTCGTAGCTCTAATTTATTTTCAAGTAGTTAGTTAAAAAGGTTTTCTTCGTTCATTGGATTCATGATAATTATCTATTTCTTACCGTCTTTACGTTCGTTTCATTGTGGTCAAAGCAGATAGTCCACCAAACGCAGCTGAACGGAATGAGACAATTTTGTTCAGCTGGTGTTAGAGCTTTCACTGAAGGACTCTTGCGTTACAGATTATTAACTTCATATGAAGGAAATCATAATTATTTATAAATACTTAATAGATATATCTTCCTCTGAGGCAGTCGTGCGCGCGCTCATGACGAACCTTCGGAATTTGACCCCACCCTACTAGCCTGAACTTCATTCGGCTGGCCAAGACTGAAAGAGTCCCCGTTAGTTCCAACCCCTACAGCTGGTCAGGTTGGTGAGGAGCCTCGTCGGCAGCTGCATGGCCTAACGTCCAGCTGCACGACACCCAAGCTTCCGAGGAGACGGCTACAGGTGAAGGCCACTCTGCCGATGTCCTGAAGGCCACTCTGCCGATGTCCTGAAGGCCACTCTGCCGATGTCCTGAAGGCCACTCTGCCGATGTCCTGAAGGCCACTCTGCCGATGTCCTGATCAGAAGTTCTATCTTCGACGCTGTGCAATTCGAGGAACTAGTCGCAGGTGCAGTCCAAGAAATGTTCAAGGTGATGAATCAGCATCCCGCAAGTCTTCCAGCCTGACAGTAATGGGGTTATTTTTAATGTTTAATAATAGATTAAAAAATCCCCACATGATTTTGAACGGGAAAATTTTGACGTCAGTATTAAATTCGAGAGTGAGTGAATAGTTTTTGAGCCTCTATCGGTACGACTATGGTGTTCCATACATAATAAGCAGAAGCAAGGGTATTCAGTATATTGATGGAAATCGGGAACCCAAGCATGAGGGTGTTCCCATACATGAACGACGTGCATGGGAACAGCAGGTGGACAAAGAAGACCAGGAAAAACACCAGCATGAGTATAAATAATATGAAGCAAATGACGCTCAGGTCCATCTAAGTAAGCCGAAGGTGATCGATCTAAGGCAGTGCTTCCCAAAGTTCAGTTTTCTACGGACCTCAGGCGAAATCGCCCTTAAACACACGGACCCCGTGCCATTAAAATGACATCAACTTAGTATATTAAGTACTGAATGAGTATTGTGGATGTCGAAGGCTTCCTGGCTACTGCTTTTCAGTTAATACAGAACAGCAGAGGCATAACTACATACGCCAAACGTATAATTTACTCATGTCACCGTCACGTGACATCCTAGCTCAGCCCATTATTCACATAGAGCGAGTTTTTCACCTTTAACTCAAGCTCTTCAATTTATTTTGACACGCCCTAAGTGACTATTTGCATTGAATGGTGGTTAGCATATGCTGTTCTCGCCGTTTTTGAAAAAAATCAAAGTTTTTGTTATCGAGCAAAAGCATTTTGGGTAACGATGCCATCGGTAAAATTCTTCAATTCCAATAAGTTAATGCGGAAGATTGTTATAAGCTATTTAAACTCATATTTTTCCTCCTACAACCTGAACATATTTTGTAAATTTTACCGTCAATGAGATATAATAATGTAATATTGCCACAGGAGCTTCAAATATCTTGAAAAAGTAGGGGGGTCCGCGCGTGAACCAACAAGGGGTGCGTAGGTTCGTATGCACCCCCAATAGAAACGACTGATCTAAGGAAATGATTCCCTAAATGCAGTTTTTATGCACTCCCAGAGAAAAAAGCTTGAAACACAGTCTTCCTGCTATTTAAAGACCCTAACTTCATCACCACAAGCAGCGGTTCAGAAAATTACATTTTTGTAGATTTTCACAGCATGAAGTATTGATTAATGTCGTTTATTTGAGAGGGTAGAATCAGAGACATAATATTCTACAACAATCACATATAGTACTTGTGAGATATTACAGCCAGTCACCTACGGCAATTCTTAACTATTTAATCTATTTTTAGCTTGCTAAAAAGATTGTTTATGTTGACTTACACTAATTTCACGTTGTTGCCATAGTTGTTAACAGTTTTGCTTGACTTTTTTATTGGGTTAGATAAAAAGTCAACACATTTTAGGGGAAAATCACCTAATATAAAAAAAACGAACTTTTTGACCGACTCAAAATTACCTCATTCTATGAAAATAAAGCAACAGTTCCGTTTAACATATACTTTACCTCATGTAACTTTAAATAAGTCAATAATGCTCATCACCAATACCATGAAAGCTACACAATAACAAAGAACTTTCAAATGTCATGGATCAGTAACAGTTTTACAATGGGAGGTGCACACTAAAGTAAATGTTGCCCAGAAACTCCACCTCTCACTTTCGTGGTCACGTTGTAGTGATTATAACTAAATGCGTTTGACTGTCACGCTAAAATAGGACTAACTTCATTTTAATTAAATCCCAGATAGGAAGTATACACGGTAAAATTTATTTATTTATTTATTTAACAACCATTAGTAGTCACAAGGATACGGAACGGCAGATTAACAGCTGCACACAAAGCAAAACAAAGCTCTCAGTGCACCAAGGTGGACAGCAACAGAGGCACTCAGAGGGGATACGGGATGGAGCACATTTCAGGAACGCATGATGAAGGGTATACTGAACTATAAAGTACGACTGGAACGTATGGATAGTGGAAGGTGGGCTAGGAAACTGCACCTGGGGAATGTCCGCAAGAGCAAATAAAATGGGAAAGAGCGTGTAGGCGTATAGTTGATGTTTGTCTGGATTGGAGTGTGCTGCAGTGGAGGAAAGAAATTGATAAGCGAGTGCAGAAATACGGACTAGATAAATGGCGAAGAGGTATGGAAGAAAAGTAGACTCTTGTATGGTACAGGAATAAAGAATGTCCCAAGTATGAATGTTAGTATGACGGAAGTAGAGGTGGCGACCTGCTGTTCCAAGCACGGTCTCAGGCTCTCAGTGTGAATGCTCACACAAATCGGTGGAATGAAATAGGAAGTCGTGTATGCTAAATGTGTGACTGGGGTGAGGATGAAAGTGTAGCACATTTAATCTTGGAGTGCGCAGCATATTCACAAGAACGAGAGGTGTTGATGCAAGTGGTCCTGGAAGAGTGGGGTGCACAAGAAGGTGTGGTGTACGAGAGAACGGGCTTGGAATGGTTGACTCGAATGCTTGGATGTGACGGAGCAGCAAGTGTGAGGATGATTGAGTGTGTCAAAGAGTACCTGGTAAGGGTGTGGGGTAAGAGAGAGGTTGCTATTGGGGGTACATGAGTTTAACATTGCCTAGGGAGTACCTGACTTATTAGGGCTCCACAGTGTGGCACTGTTTAAGAAGTTCCTGGCTTAGCTACTAGGGCTCCGCAGTGAGAGCTAGCATGGTTTAGGTATTTTTAGTCTAGTTTATTGTGTAGGAATTTATTGGTATCTATAGCTGGTGTGGATGCCTCCATGGTCTGGCTGTCCTGCACTTAGGGCGTCTGGGCCTGGGGAGATGCAGAGTTGAGGTTGCAGCAGTGTCTTGTATAGTTGAGTGACCCGAGCAGCTTCTGCTCCCGTGTGCTTGCTGTGACCGGCCACCCTGCGGTGGCAAAACATGTATTATTTAGAGCTGACCAGCAACTCTGTGGTGGCAAAACTTGTAGTATTTAGAGCTATGCAGGTATATCGATGCAAAGATAGGATGTTGCGGGTTGCCCATGCCCTGTTGCACATCACCCTGCTACTGGAACTGGAACTTAAGTTTGTCCCTACCATTCCGACCGTGATGACGTGAGCATGGATTAGGCTAGTCCCCTTGCCCCGTATACAGCTGATCAAGCAATTGCTAGACACTCATCAGGAACATCGCAAATATTTCTACGAGAAGGAAGCTTTCATGGCGGCGATAGAGGAGTTAATGAGCCGCATTCATAAAAATTAAGGATATCCTTGTAAGCTTAAAGTAGAAGTATAAGGTAATACTCTGCAGCAAAAGATAGAAGCATAAGCATATCCTTCTCTCCGTATTCATAATGATTACCTTACACTTGCGAGGATATCCTCCGAGCAGAAGTAAAAGGTTGACTAGTGTATCGGGAGGCACGGATCCAAGCCCACTAATATCAACGCTAGTGAATATTTCTTTACAAGTGGCTTGAGCATTTAGAGTAGGCTTGCCTCTTCGACTATAATGAACTAATCTCCATGCACTTTTGGTTTCAGTATCCCAATGTGAGTACAGTCGACGACACCAATAGCTGACGAAAACGTGTCCCTCCTTAGCCATAACGGTTTCGCCTCTGCTATTTTTCTGCTGGTAGTTGGAGACTTGATCCTTTCATTCGCAGGAGGAACAAAGGCGCTCTGAAAGCGCGCGCATACTTCCGCCAAACAAAGCGACGTACGTCAACAAAAATTTAAAATTGGTTCTGAAACTATATATTGCCTCTTAATATCAGCACTAAACTCTGGTCATTTGTGTCCTTTTACCGTCATTAAAGGTACTGTAATTTTCTTGAAGTTCTATGAGTTATGTTCTACAAAAATTTTGACAAACATCAGTCAACCACACTAACGAACAAACCGATCATCACCAACATTTGATCATTTACATGTATATTTTCTGTACTTTTTAACACTTTCCTGTAATTTTGAGCCCTTCAAAACTTTTTGAGTTATTCTGCTGACAATCATAAAATAAAACACAGAAGCAAATAAACAAATCGTCTCTATAATTTGGTCTTTCACTCTTCGTAATCTATCAAACAACTCATGAAAATTTCAGAAAAATCCATCAATAACTTTCGGAGATATGGCAGTAAGCAAAACGGATAAGCGGATCTTCACTAAAAGTTCATCATCTGTTCCTCCTAACATACCTAACAAACCCATATATTTCGTAAGGATCCGTTCATAACTTTTTGAGTTATCTTGGCGTCAGACACACAGATCGACATACAGCCGGACAAACAAACTCGATGACAACATAACCTCCTTGGCTGGGGTAATTGTTGTATGCTATCAACAACTGCATACACAGTCCGTGCATGCGATGCCGTAGCTTGGCTAACACCAAGTTCTTGACCAATACCCTTTTGATAGCCTGGACCACTGAGAAAACGCAAACATAAATTATCTTCATTCTATGGACACTTGACGAGGCGCTTCCCCGAGTTGCTTTATTGGTCGCTAAACATCTGTCCTCAAGCCACTGTACATTTTGATTTTGCAAAACGGAATGACATCTTAAAATCATGATAAAGTGTAGGTAAACGGGGCATGCAATGTTTAATAATGATTATTAACGTGCCTCATATCCGTAAAATCTGCCGTCGTGCTGAAAATCTTACAAAAACAGCCTTTTACTTCTACTTTTACTCATAACTTTTTTTACTCCCACGCCCCTTTAGGGATAAATTTTTGCCTTCGATCCCCCGCAGTGCTTGTAAATAAATGTGGTATTAAAATATCACCAAACGTACTTAATAAGTTCAAAGTAGAGCACTCTGAGAGCGCATACCTACACCAAGCAGGCAACGGTGATGAAATATTCATATTGGCTCTGAAACCATAATTTTCTTTATATCAGTACAAAAATCTTATTATTAGTGCCTTGTGATAGTACAGTGGCCGCAAAAACAAAGTTATCGCATAATTCGCCAATAACTTGATTTTCGCATTCGTCGTATGACGTGTGTTACTCCAACCCCGCGCCAAACACAAATCCCCGCTTCACAGTCAGACTGATCTATCAGAGCTCGAGCAGAGTATTGTACATGCACGTTACGCTGGTCCACAAGCCTCTACTTTGCTACGTTTTCACATATTTGACACCATACCAAAAACCACCAGGGCATTACCATGGGTCGGAAGAAGCATAAAACTGAAAAAAAAAGACTCTAGTCGTCACTCTAATCGAGCAGGGAGTGCGGCAGCTGATTTTTTGAGCTGGAAGAGGGACACTTGGCTGACATTCAGTTCAACAGCTACGCGATTCATCGGCACTCATTGCTCGATTAGGGTGAGGAGCCAATCTTTTCTCCAATGATAAGCTTCTTCCGACCCATTNTGGATATAGCAGTAAGCAAAACGGATAAGCGGATCTTCACTAAAAGTTCATCATCTGTTCCTCCTAACATACCTAACAAACCCTGTTAATTTCGTAAGGATCCGTTCATAACTTTTTGAGTTATCTTGGCGTCAGACACACAGATCGACATACAGACGGACAAACAAACTCGATGACAACATAACCTCCTTAGCTGGGGTAATTATTGTATGCTATCAACAACTGCATACACAGTCCGTGCATGCGATGCCGTAGCTTGGCTAACACCAAGTTCTTGACCGATACCTTTTTGATAGCCTGGACCGCTGAGAAAACGCAAACGTAAATTTTCTTCATTCTATGGACACTTGACGAGGCGCTTCCCCGAGTTGCTTTATTGGTCCCTAAAAATCTGGCCTCAAACCACTGTACATTTTGATTTTTCAAAACGGAATCACATCTTAAAATCATGATAAAGTGTAGGTAAACGTAGCATGTAATGTTTAATAATAATTATTAACATGCTTCATATCCGTAAAATTTGCCGTCGTGCTGAAAATCTTATACAAAACAGCCCTTTACGTCTAACTGAAGTCTACTACTGAGCAGACTCAGCCTTATTGAAGCACGTACTCTTCATTTGAAGTAGAGGGTCTTGTTTATGTATAACCATTTACTTTTATGCTAGTGTAAGGTTATGCTTCTGCTCTACAAGTATAAAGTTTTGCTTCAGATTTTTATGAATACAAGTAGAAGGATTTCCTTCATATTTTGCAAGTTTATGCATATCCTTTTCTTTATGAATACGACCCAATATCTCACCCGCCGCTGCGGTGTCCTCTCTCTAGCACAGTGGTTCTTAACCTTTTTACTCCTACGCCCCTTTAGGGATAAATTTTTTCCTTCGATCCCCCTCAGTGTTTTTAAATAAATGTGGTACTAAAATATCACCAAACGTACCTAAAAAGTTCAAAGAAGAGCACTTTGAGAGCGCATACCTACACCAAGCGAGGCAACGGTGATGAAATATTCAAATTGGCTCTGAAACCATAATTTTCTTTATATCAGTATCAAAATATTATTAGTGCCTTGTGACAGTACAGTGGCCGCAAAAACAAAATTATTGCATAATTCGCCAGTAACTTGATTTTCGTATTCGTCGTATGACGTGTGTTACTCCAACCCCGCTAGACAGTCAGACTGATCTATCAGAGCTCGAGCAGAGTACTGTACATGTACGTTACGCTGGTCCACAGGCCTCTACTTTGCTGTTTTCACTTATTTGGCACCATACCAAAAACCACCAGGGCATCACCCTGGGTCGAAGAAGCATAAAACTGAAGAAAAGACTCGAGTCGTCACTCTAATCGAGCAGGGAGTGCCGGTGAACCGCGTAGCTGTCAAACTGAATGTCAGGCGAGTGTCCCTCTTCAAGCTTAACAAATCAGCTGCCGCACTCCCTGCCGGGACCATACCGCTACGCAACGTGGGCGCAAAGAAAGACAACAGCAAGTTTCACTTCTTTCACCCGTAAGTTCTTGCTGTCTTTCTCTTGCGCCCACAGCCCACTTTGCGTGGCGGTATGGTCCTGGCAGAGAGTGCGGCAGCTGATTTTTTGAACTTGAAGAGGGACCGACTGACATTCAGTTCGACAGCTGCGCGGTTCATCGGCACTCATTGCTCGATTAGGGTGAGGAGCCAATCTTTTCTCCAATGATAAGCTTCTTCCGACCCATTGTTTTCAATGTGGTGTGATGGATTTTGTATGGTGCCAAACTAAGCCAGAAGGTAAGAAAGTGGACGCACGTGGACTCGTGCAACGTACTGGTACAGTACTCTGCTCGAGTTCTGACAGATCAGTCTGACTGTGTAGCGGAGATTTGTGTGTGGAGCAGGGATGGAGCAACGCACGTCATGCCACCCTCCTCTCTCCTCACATATGGCGGAGAATGCAAAAATAGAATTATCAGCGAATTATGCAATAACTTTGTTTTTTGCGGCACAGGAGTAAACTTTGTTTTAAGAGGTTACTGTATTAACAATTTCTACAATAATTCTGCTGAAGATCCGTTTATAACTCTACGAGTTATTCTGCTAACAAACATTATGACAAACACAAGTCAAACACACAAACGGGCGACACCAATCCTAACCAAAACATAATCGTGTTTTTTAACATTACCAGCTACTCCTGTAAAATTCAGAAATTTTTGAGTTATTGTGTCAAAAAACAATAAATAAAACACAGCGTGAAACCAACAGATCATCACAAAAAATTGTTCATTTACTCTACCCAATAAACCTAAGAACTCGTGTAAATTTCATGAAAATGTAACTTTGACTTTTTCAGTTATGGAACAAAGAAAAAATCGGCTGACTAACAAACAGATAAATGACTTTTTACCAAAAGTAAATCGTCTGTTACTATTAACATGCCGTTCATAACTTTTTTTTGAGTTATCTTTGTGAGAGACAAACAGAAAAACACGACAAAAACAAAACCTCTTTGGCAAAGGCAATTAATGTAAATCAGATTTTACTGCGGAGGCTCGCGCCTCCCCTAAAATCCGCTCACGTCTACTCAGAAATTATGAGGAGCGCCAAAAGCGGTACTTTTCGGCTCAAAACGCCAACATTTTATATGTATCTTGCAAATCTTACCTCTGGGTTGACATTCGGCAGAGGATACCATAGAAGATTAAACATAGTTTACATAATGTTTTAGTACGCTGGAAACCAAGTTAATCATCAGTGGTTTCAGCGCTTGGTCCCACTAAGCAAGCACTTTCCAGATGGTGAATAGTTGAATTTACCTGTTGGTTAGTTCAGGTGAGCTTCGGACCAGTGCCAACAGGTTTTTCAATGCAGCATGACCGTAGAGGCTGCAGACAAGACTCTCTCTTGAACCCGTATTAGGAAGAAATTTCTTTGTGCCGACACATCTGCACAAGAGAGTGCTTCTCCGGGAGCTTGTACACCAAGTTGCACTGAAGTGGTGCCAATCTTCGCATAATTTTGGCCTGTGAATTAGCGACGAATGAAGCAAAGTCTTGCGAGGCTAGCTGTAGATCTGGAAACCGTCTATCCCTGTCTGCTGCAATCAAAATCATCGATACCCACCCTGTGATACGAAGATTAACCTTTTTCCACAGTCAGTACATGGCGAACCATCACTTTTGTCTCAGGAAGCCAAAACAGCTCCTCCCGTCTACTGATATCACTTAAAGTCAAACTCCTCTAACATCCAAACACCGCAGTCACGCAACCATCTCAAAAACCTGATCTACCATCCTGGTCACCTCTACCAGCAAACCTCTCTTCTCCACCTCTGCCAGCAATACCATGTCTGCCACCTCGGTCAGCAATACATTGTCTGCCATCTCGGTCAGCAATACATTGTCTGCCACCTTGGTCAGCAATGCCATGTCTGCCACCTTGGTCAGCAATGTCATGTCTGCCACCTTGGTCAGCAATGCCGTGTCTGCCATCTCGGTCAGCAAT
>LQNS02276924.1:14580023-14601464 GCA_001587735.2 Parhyale hawaiensis | reverse complement strand
TCAGCAATACCGTGTCTGCCATCTCGGTCAGCAATACCATGTCTGCCATCTCGGTCAGCTATACCTTGTCTGCCACCCCGGTCAGCAATACCATGTCTGCCACCCCGGTCAGCAATACCATGTCTGCCACCCCGGTCAGCAATACCATGTCTGCCACCTCGGTCAGCAATACCATGTCTGCCACCTCGGTCAGCAATACCATGTCTGCCACCTAGGTCAGCAATACCATGTCTGCCACCTAGGTCAGCAATACCATGTCTGCCACCTAGGTCAGCAATACCATGTCTGCCATCTCGGTCAGCAATACCATGTCTGCCACCTCGGTCAGCAATACATTGCCTGCCACCTTGGTCAGCAATACCATGTCTGCCACCTCGGTCAGCAATACCATTTCTGTCACCTCTGCTGGTAAAACCATCCGTGCCACCTCTGGTATTTAAACTACCCTCGTCACTTCCAGTAAAACCATCCCTGCCACCTCGGCTAACAAAATCTTCAGTGGCATCTCTGCAAGCAAAACTATCCGCACCACCTCTGCTAGCAGTACCATTGGCACCAGCTCTGCTAGCAAACCCATCCGCGCCACCTCTGCAAGCAGCAGCATCATCCTTGCCACCTCTACTAGCAATACCACCCTCGCCACCTCTACTAGCAAAACAATCTTTGCTCATTTTGCGAGTGGAACCAGGCTCACTACCTCTGTCATCTTTGTTATCGGAAAGAATATAGTCAATTTTAACAATCAACGAATCTTTGCCCCCTTTTGTACTTGAGCCTTTCCTGTCGGCACCGACAAGTGAACTACCCCTGTCGGCACCAAAGGTAGAACTGCCCCCTTCGGCACCAACAGCAGACCCACCCCCTTCGGCATCGACAGCAGAACCACCCCCTTCGGCACCAACAGCAGAACCTCCCTCGTCGACACAAACTGAGGAGTTAAGACCTTTTGGTAGAAAACCCCAACTGTGGCATTCTGAGGAATTAGTAACCGCCATGTCGTCTATGACTGCAGCAATACGTGCGTAATCTTCTTTTTGCTCAGCCGTAAGCGAACTTAGCCTTTTCTTGGTCGGACGAGGAAACCCTACGACAGTCCCAACTTGTTGTTCTGCCTTAGCAGCCGAACTACTTATTTTGACAAGTCCATCGAAAACTCCAGCTCTTCCATCAGCATCAGAATATTGTTCGTCTTCTGCTATACCCGTAACGTCATTTATTGCGTCAGCAATTACTGCTGCCAATTCTTCACGAGAAGCATACGCGGTTTCCAAACCCCAGAAGTGCTCGTCTGGGTTGATCTGTGGGTCACTTACATTGAATCTCTCTACTGGCTCACTGTAAATCGGTGGTCCAGATCTACTGACACCTATTGTTTGATTGAGGGCGTCTCCGTCTTGCTCCAAATTCTGGCCGTTCATTGCAGTCATAATCCAGTAAAACATATCAGGGTGCGTTAAATGTAAATTTCTAGAAAGACTGTGAAGCGGGACTAATATCTCTAGCAGGTTCCCTTCCGAATATGAGCTTCTGAGAAAGCTTTTCGCAAACTTTCTTCTGCACTCTTTCGAACTTTCTATAAGTGTGTTGATGTACGAGCTCTTAACCATTGTAAGGGGCGTACTTCCTGCTTCGGCATTTTCCCTGCAGCACTCCATGCATTTCCTTTCGGGACTGCCGAAACCCCGTAGATGCGCAACATTAAGCACAAAATATATATTGCTGCAAAAGCCAACGTTTCTTTCAAGAAATGTACAGCTCGTTTCGATATAACATCGTATTCGTAAAATGTTAAAATGTCAATCAACGTCATCAACACTAAAAGGAAAGTGAATGAAAGAATATTCGAGGGCATTTTGACAGTAAAATCATTCTGAAAAAAAAAAAAGAAATTCTATGAACACTGATGACAAACGAAAACGTGGGCAGTAATCCACAGAAAGAAGCATATAGCTATACAAGGCCCGAATGAAGCAGTATGGGCTTCAAAAACAAACCTTTACAGTAGGCAAGTTTAATACAGTTATTTGTATTGGACACGAAAAATAACCATATTTTTATATAGATTAATCTTACGGGGGTAGTTGCAGAAGCACTGCCTCCCATTTTTACTCGAAAATTTTAAAAGTTACGCGGGTGGAAGCGGCAGCAGAAGACGAGCGACCTTTCCTTTTGTAATCTAAAATTTATTTTGCTGTGTAGTCTTACAATCCTGAATGCACTGTTCTCAGCGATGAACGAGAGCTTCGATGCTTCCCTCGGTTGTGAAAGTCAGCGCCTGCAGAGGCGGTCCATTTTTCCCGGCTGCGATTACGGCGTTGTTTACAGAGTGCACGGACACCCACATTCCAGTCTACGCGCATTCCTATCACCGTTATCCACCGATCACCGGATGCGTTGATCGAGGCCATGGTGGGCAAAGGCATCCGGAGCCCACTGTGTCACTCACATCTCTGTCTCTGACGCTCCTCTGAAGTCGACGAGCTCTTCTCCTAACTGTGCTCACATCTACTGCAACGGTTTCGTAAGCGTTCACCAGGCGTGGATAAATGTTGATTGGTTATTTTTTTTTTGTATGGAGAAGTTCAATGACGCTTCTCTGCTTCTGACGCACGTCCAAGTCCATGACAAGGACCGTTTTCTTCGAGTGCCACACTATCAATATCTGCAATTGAGAGATGGAACTTTCAGGACATGAGTGCTAAAGTTCAGTTATCTTAACGTTGCAGTTCAGCTACCTTAACGTTGCAATTCAGAATCCCCTCGGATTCCTTCGTGAGGAATAAAAAATGAGGAGTTACTTTTGGAACGATTCTCGTATTATATTAAATGGTTTGGGTCTCTATTTCAGCATCAATGGCGATCAAATAGAAGAAATGAGAAGAATATAGTCAATCGATAGAAATGTGGAACCCATACACGAGGGTGTTGCTGCCACGGTAGCAGCATGCTTCCCTTCGCAGCTCTAACACCTTGTATCGCTCGCAGGTTCGAGGCCATCCCAGGCACGCGAGCTCTTTGCAGATCTAGGTGTACTGACTCCGGAGTTGTGTGCATGCACTGCGCCGTGGTGAAACTGCCTTCCTCACAGATGAGGGGGTTAGGGGTCTTGGGTCATTTGTTCCTTCCGTCAAATTGGCGCCATAGTGCTTGGTGACCCGAGGTCGATTGCAACTACACTTACTCCTCTGGGGCCAGTGCGCCTATACTCGCAGGACAAGCCAGTGCAAGTGGATTTCCCAGGTGAGGGTGCGGTCTAAGTTGACTTAACCATTTACTTTACATAGGATCAATGCGCAAAGGGACAGTAAGTCGGGAAAGTACAGAAGAACAGAGCTAACATTATGGGTATGAAAACGAAAGGAAGCAAAGTGGGCAGAAAAGACAAGAGGTCCCGAAGGCCGAGCTAAGGCTTAGGTAGTAACCTATGGCTTCCCCTGGGTGCGCTTCTCCCCATAACATAGGATGAGAGAACCAAACTAACCTACTGCTATGCCCCCCCCCCCATGTGTCCTCTGATGGGAGACGCTCTTTTTCTTATTTGGGATTTGGGGGTCAGTATAAGTTCAATGTGGTTCAACCTTTCGCATTCACTCGCCAACACATTAGTTAGGCAAAGCCATACTTTCACTTATTCATCGGAGTCTCACATACATAGAAATCTCCCAAAGATCGTAGTAAATATTCAGTAAATGGAAAGATGGTACTTCTCAAAATTGCAACATAGGTAAAAGCCTGCAAAAAGAAAAGAAAGGTGTGAAACGGACAGCGACAATGGTGGATGCCTTCTTACTCTCCCTGTCTACGGTCAGTACGGGTAAGAATATTTGTAGGTATTCAAAGTTTGCATGCAGTTTACCTACCTCGTCGCAACTACAAAAGTGGTTCCATCATTAGAAAAGAAGCAGAGACACGTAGGATACGCGAAAAAAAAGTAAATGTACTCTATTCTCGACCATCTGCACTTCGACAATGCTCCAAGAAAGGAGGGGAATAGATGAGACGAGTAGCATGTCACGTACCGTAATGAAAGACGTCACGCAGAGCGGACCACGAGTCCACGACCCATAGCAACAGCCATATAGGAAAGAAACAGAGCCGAACAAGAATTTGTGAAAACAGTGAACAGAAGAAAAATATAAATAGATTTTCTGCTGGAAATATAGGCAGCTGGCAAGAGCTGTGCCTCAGAAGAAAAATCTGAGCGTGAGAAGAAAGATAAAGGATTTTTGTAGTTCAAAGACGCCTCGATATTTTGGAAACGAAATGTCCAATCCAAAAATTACCAAGACTGAAATGTGTTTAGTATTCATTTTGGTACTAATTCGCAAAATTGCTTGGTAAGGTAATAGGAGAAAAAAGTGTTTTCTAGCATAAACAAGGAGGACTAAAAACGAAAATGACAGCCATTTTTTGTGCAAACCATTAATAAGAGAAATATTCAAGGTTTTCTTCCTAGCAAACAAACACAAAAAAATGCTTGTAATTTTTCGTAGGATATTAGCAGAAGCAGTCCTGGCCACCTAACCTCAATGAGTAAGAGCCACGTTGTTGCCGAAAAACTATTGCAGTGACGAAAAATTAGTTTTTCGATCATGAGTCTGACAACGTCATAGCCGACGACGTAGACATTGGCAATTTTTTTACTTTAGGGAAGCCATTCTTTTTTTTATTTATGATTCGATTGTTATGAAACTTGTACAGTAGACGTAAATTAGAATTCTAAGCACATTTTATTTATGATAATTTTTGATTTTCGCAATAGTTTTTGAAGAAATGTTGAAACTATTTCCTCGTCTTTATCGACAAAACGAAGCGTTCGTGCAATGCATGGCTGCAATTTTGGGGGAATTTACCCCAGATCTTCAAAATTTCAGATGGTTTCAAGTATTTTCAGAACAATTTCGGGAATAATTATGTAAAACAGCGTTTATTCCGCGTATATTGAGATATGCATAAAGTGTTTATTTACAGCCTGAAGTTTTTATTTCTATTCTTTTATAAATATTTGGGGAATTATTTTAACATCTGGGGAAATCTGAACTTCCCTTCTAAGTGGCTAGTATTTGGCCGCTGACCGTTGTAGAGTGCGGACTTATAACTTTAAGCTTTATTAGTTGTGGTGTGTCGTTGTTGGCATATTTTGCAATACAAACATTTCATTTTCGTTATTTATGGTCCGATTGTAATCAAAATCACACAATAGACGTAAAATTGAATTTGAAGAACATTTTATTCTATTTTTTCCTAAATTTCAGTTCAGTTTTGTTTGGTTAGGGTACGTTAGGTTATCAAAAAACTATAGCAAAAATCGAAAAATTTGCACGAATAAAAATGTTTTTCAAATTAAATTCTACGTATACTGTGCGAGTTTCATTATAATCTGACCATAAACAAAGAAAATAGAATGGCTACCTCAAAGTAAAAAGTATTCCCTAGAATTTTTCCGCAACGAGTTCAAGAATTCGTTCATCGTAATGCACCCTAACATAGGCAAAATTTTATGTTTTAAATATCATAGGTTTTTGTTAGCCAACTAAAATGATGCACCGGAAAACAGTTATTCGGCAACGACGTGGCTCTTACAGTCATGAATAGTCTGCTAACACTCCCACGAGAAATAGTATACATCCGTTTTTGGTGCCTCTTTGTTTGGGAGAAATAATTAAATCTCTTTTTAACGGTTTACACAAAAATTGGAGTCATTTCTGTTTATAGCAGGCCTTAGTTATTCGGTAAATTTTACTTTCACTTACGGAAGTTTTTTTGGCTGTTTGTTGCTTTCAGTATATTAATTGGGTGAATTTAAGACAATTTGCAGGTATAACATTGCCGTCGCAAATGCTTAGTTTTCGAGACATATGACCTTGAAGTTCCCATCGCTTTCCTGTGGGAGAAAATAGACGATGTCATCACAGGCTTGCTAGCGACCTAAAAGAAACCTAACCAAACCTTGCGCTACCTAACCTTAGGCTACCTAACTGAACCTTAGCAAACCTTACCTAACCCAGCCCTAATTTCGCTTGTATGGGATCGCTCGGTATCTTCTCCCATAGAAAAACTATGGGAACTTCAAAGTCATGCATCTCGAAAACTGAGCATTTGCGACAAAAACGTTATTCATGTAAATTGTCTTAAATTGACCCAATTTACTTACTGAACACAATAAAAATCATGAAAATCATGTGTAAGTGAAAGTAAAATAATACCAATAATGCTAGAAAACGCTTTTAGTCGTATCAACTTACTGGGCAAGCTTACGGACATGTTAACCCTTCAACAGTCACCGACACAATGCTGGAGGAAAATGGCGCCGACAAACTAAATGACGTAATGATGTATTTATTTATCTATTTATTTATTGGTTCTCCAGCCGTAATGATTTAATGGCATTCCAATAACTCACAGGTAATTATGATAAAACTAAAAATTTACCCTAGACAACACCTATACAATCTGAATCAGCTATTTTTTATTATTATTATAATATTGGTATTGTCCCTCTATTTTTGAAACTTAGAAAATCAATAGCGATCTAAGATGATTTACTCGACTTACAGCCTGAACCACAACGTTGTGCTCAGGTGGCAGGAGATGAAGGACGAAAAGAGAAGAAGACAGAAGCGCCCGTGCGGACGGTCCCTTCTGTGGTACTCCGCACGGGCGAGGTAAGAGCTTCGAAGAAAAAGTCTGTCACCTCGATCGGCGGCCCACCTCGCGGGACAGAAAGGAAATAGAGAGAACCTATCTAACTCTAGAAAACTAACCTTCTCAGCAGGAACTGCGGCCAGATGCTACATCCCTTGCGGAAAAATTACTCGGGACCGTTGGGTGCGTGATGGCCAAGCATATTGTAGCAGGAAAGGGCCCGCCAGAATATGCCCCTGAGTGGAATCTTCCAGAAGCACAGATCGAACCTTCTTAATGTAGGCTTAAATGAATCAATTTTATTGAATTTGAAACACTGATTCAGTGATGATTGTTTACTCTCAAATTACGTATGATATATCTATCATAATTAATAAAAATATACAAAATCCTAAATTTGAAGAATATTACAATTTTTCAACTGTAAATAACACCTAGTTAAGAATGACATAAGGTGTGGAATACTTTTGAAAATAGTTGTGCATTTTCAATGTTCGAAGTTAAATTTCCTCTTATTACCTGCTAAAATATTCTTATAGTGAGAAAATAATTATCCACATCACACGATGCTTAAGGTGCGTACAGAAGACTCGCCATATCTGATGTACTAAGTTGTGTAAGGATTTCATTTCCATATCCTTAAGATGATAGCCTGTTAGTATCGAATTAGTGTTCGATAATTTTGTGTCCTAAATTTTTGGAGAATACCGAGACGAGCTTGTTATAAAAAGTTTTCATTCATGATGTTTTTCATATAATTGCATAAAAATTTATCATTTCGAATGCATTACGAATAGACTTTATTTACATCTAAAGAACACGTTTAAAGAGCCATTTTATAGTCCTCTATTAATTTATGCATTTCTTTTAAACGCATATGCGTTTTCAATATGCGTTTGCATTTTGTTGAATGTATATGCATTTTGTTAAATGTATATGCATTTTGTTAAATGCATATGCGTTGTTAATATGCATATGCAGTTTTTAATGCATATACAGGATATGCATAGTCACAAGCCTACTTATCATTATTTTCTTTAATTGAAGCAACAGCGGTATGTATTGTAGATAGTTTTGCTATATGTAAGCGGGGAATAATAGAGTATAGAATAACTCAATTCCCTGTAACTTTAGTTGGGAGAATACTTGAACCGCTGCAGGTGATGGTACTTTGCCCTGTATTTCGCTTCAAAATAAATTTCATAAGAGAAACTGCCTCTGATGGACAGAGTTGTCATAGACTAGTTATCACTCAGAATATGAAGATTGTAATTTTATTGGAAAATTTGAGACTTTCTCTACAACGAACCCGATCTGTGAGAGGAAGATGTAAGGGATATACAGTATGACTAAAGAATTTGGAGCCCATGTACGAGAGCGTTCCTAGACACTGCTAACGCACGTGCGAACTCAGAACAGTGCGTGAAAAAAAAAAGGACAGCGGGCACAAAAGAACGTCGTTCCAGAGGCCAAACAATGACGAAAGGCCCTATTACACGGGCGGGCAATGTTCGGCGAATCGCGGATAAACCCTCTGAGAACTGGCCCACCGAACATTGAGGGGCTATTACACGAAACAATGTAAACTCGCATGGTCATGTGGGTGGGGTCGTTTTAGAGAACATACTACTTCTCATTCGAATACGATTTGCAAGGTGAACAAAATCTGTAAGTCTCTTCAATGCCACATCGACTAGAACTATTTTGAAAGATGCCCGAATTTTGACTCGGAAATAGGGTTTCAGGGATAAAGCAAAACCAAAAGAAAATGCATACGTGTAATAAAAATGGGAATAATCCCGTTGCAGATGCTAAAAGTTTGCTCTATACAGTGTAATTCAAAGGTTCCATCTGAGTAGCCAAATCAAGCTACCAAAGATTTCCAAATTATATTTCCTCATTAAAATTACAAAAGTTCTCTCTACTGTGCATTTCACAATTTCACTAGCTACTGAAAAAGAACCAAAGCTTCATTTCAATTTTATAAAATATATTACCGAAAACAAACGGTTTGCTTCATTGGCTTCTTATTTACAAATCATTTCTATCACAAAAAAAAAACTTCACAGGCATATTCATAGTAATTCATAAAAACACGATAAAATATATGTTTTATCACGAGGTTCATATCATGCGCTGCCCCGTCACTGTTGAATGATTTATTATTTTACAGCATTGCGAGTCCGCGACTGCCACAAAGCTATTATCAATTTTTTATTTTATGAAACTTTCTCAGTTGGTCATCGGGATACTTTAAACAATCTGTAAAATACGTAGCAGTTGTATTAAAATCTTAGTAACTAATTCGTTTATTTCAACTATTTAAAAAGGTTACCCATTCCTAAACCCATGACACTAATATTAAATTTATTACTATTTCTACATTCAATTTCTTTTGGTCCTGACAAACTTCCTACCAAACACTGGAGACTGGAATGTGGCAAGGTTACTTGGTGGTTACTAGAACCGTCACCAAATGAATTTTGCGCTCTAGATGATTTTATTCAAACGACAGAAATCATAATTAACTTAGTTTATATAACAATAAATTTTTCTGTAAACAAAGTCGTGCATGCGCTCAAGACGAACCGCCCCATACAGAAGTTTGACCAATTACAGCCCTGCTGCTTACAGCTTCCTGATTCAACACCATTGCCGGAGCTTCCTTCGGATGGTCTCGATCGGAAGATTCAGCCGTAGCTCAGGTTGGAGCGATACCTCATCAGCAGCTGGTCTATCTTCCAGTTAAAACCTGTCGACCGTACTTCCTGGAGACAAGACCAGGATGTCACAAGACCTTTCTTCGAAGCTGTGCAATTCCAGGAATAATTGCTGGGTGGATTTGGCAGTCCACGAACTATCCATGTTGATTTTTGAGCATCATGGACGTCTTCTACCCTGGGAGAAATGGGCAATTTTATTGATTGATAAACGATCTTTAAGTGTATCTGAACAGGTGATCTACAAAATACCTCGGGGTCGCTGCTCTCCATAATAATATGGGTGAACCTAACTAACCTACCCCTATGGCCCCATCATATGCTTCCTGAAGAAAAAATGAATAAAGGGAGGAAGAAAAGCCACCAGCAACAATCTGAAAATGGAGAAAATAAAATTGGACGCAATAGTTTAGCCAAGGCGAAGATAATCTAAGGCAGGGGTTCCCAACCGGGGGTGCTCGCACCCTTTAGAGGTGTGAGATAACTTTCAAGTGGGTGCTTGCCTAAACTTCGATAAAATAAATTTGGATACATAAATTTGTAGACAAATTTTGTGTAAACTTTGTTATATAACTTATCAGATGAGTTAGTATTTTATTATGAGGTGCGATACATATCAAACGTTTTGTAGGTGTCCTTGGCTGAGATAAGGTTGGAAACCTAATGGATCAGAGATACCCATTGACCAAGAGTGCGGAAAATGTTTCTTAGGAAATTGGAGATGCGATAGACAGAGGAAACCTGTGCATGAAATAAGGAAGAAGAATTTGACACTGAAGCAAAAGCAATCGAGCCATAATTGTACAAGTGTCATAGTTCGTGGGCTGAGTGGGCTCACCCTGCACTCCCCTCCCTGCAAGAACTGACGAAGCCACCTGTAAATGGTAGTATGTGACTTATGTTCACTTTTTCATGTAACAATTGAAAATTTAGGGATGCATACCATTCCTATGGTTTTAAAGTTGGATGTGTACCCCAATATTGCAACAGCTCTTTTTGGGGGTTGAAGAAACCGTGAATGACCCCTCAAAATTTTTATCTTTAACCACTAAGTTGAAATGAATTTGTGCGAATTATGTCGCATACTGCAGGCTCTTAGCTGAATTATTCACAATTTCAGAGCTCCCGGGAGTATTTAGCCATATACTCAGATGTCAAATTTTGAATTTTCACAAAAAATCATCGACCTTTGACCTCTGTTGATGTAATTACCAATACAATTCGCACAAATGTCATATCAACTTAAAGAGTGGTTTAATACAAACATTTTGAGGGGTCATTCACTTTCCTATGACCACCCAGTCCAGAGTTATGTCAATTTAAGTTTCTTCCACCCTCCAAAAAAGCTGTAGCAATATTGGGGTACACATCCAAGTTCAAAGCCATAGGAATGGTATTGGATCCCTAAATTTTGAATGTTTACATGAAAAGAGTGAAAATATAGGTCACATACTATCATTTACAGGTGGCTTCGTCAGTTCTATGGGGGCGGGGTGCAAGGTGAGCCCACTCAGCCCACGGAATAGCTGGTATTACAAGCAATATATAGAGCAGAGGTTCCCAACCATGGGAAACTCACTCCCTTGGCGTACGAGATGATTTGGAATTGGGTGCGAAATCTGGGAGAAAATGAGATTAGACATTTAAATTTATTCTCAAATTGTGCCTCAATTTAATTCGCTATCATCAGAGAAGTTATTTTTGTAGGGGTGCGAGAACATCGTAGAAGTTTTCAAGGGGTGCCAGGTTTAGAAAAGGTTGGGAACCGCTGATCTAAGGTTACCTATGTTGACACCATCAGAATACTACTCTCATAACATACGGAACTTAAAAAAATGCATCACCTACCACCTCACCAGTCACCATCCCACACGAGGAACATTTTTATGAAGCTACTGTATTGTTGCGAATACAAAGTTTTAATGCCTTCTGTGGAGATTGGAAGTTTCAGAAGCAACTGCGTTTTATTTTCCCTAGCAGATACTAACTGCATGCCCACCAGCGATTTTCTCGAAAGCATAAATAAATTGGTTGACTGCGTGACGACGTAGGCGTTGAAGTCTTGTTCAAATAAGTTAAGCTGTAGTCATTGTCGCAGAAGCTATTGTGCGCAGAAGGTGAAAAGTTTTGAAGTTTCGGCTTTCGCGCACAGCGGAGTTTGGGCTGCCTCCTATGGTTTCAGAACCAGCGTTTAATTATCGAAGTTCAGCAACTCGCGCTTCTGAGAACTAAGAAAATATGCGGATCGCAGATGCAAAAACGCCGATGTTCGTCTTTCAGCTCAATTTTATATGCGTCCTTCAAATTTTAAACCTCAGTTGTTGATTGAGAGAACGCAACACTAGATTAAACTGAAAGCTTAACTAACGTCTATGCACTTCGGTAACAAACCCTGAATCCCTTCATCGGTGGTTTTAGTTTTATGAGTAAGTTGTTTACAAATGGTGAACTTAGCCTCCGTCGCTACAACAAAGGTGATCACATATAAGGAAGATCAGCAAGTCTATAGAAATTGTGAACTCGCACACGAGGGTGTTCCCACCCAGGATCAACGCGCATGCAAGAAAGAGGATGAACAAAGGGACGTAGCATCAGTACGGGTATGAATACAGAAGGAAGCCAAGTGAGCATGAAAGAAAGACGTCGTAACGGTGTAGCTAAGGCTTAGGAAACTTAAAAGGCGCCTCCTGGACCCTGAGAGTCCAATCGGCATAAGGGTGCCCGCACACAGAGGCCACGCGATCCAAGGCGATCCTATAAGCAATGTTGAAAGACCCCGCACTCGGAAGCAACGCGACGCGATCCAAGCAATGCCCCCTAGAACACATCTGTCAAGGGGACCTTGATCAGAGGCGATTCTAATGCCGAGACCACACTGACAACTTGATGCAAGGATGCGAGACTCTGACTTCATTTATGCCACGGTATCTATGCTACGATTTTAAGTATGTATCACAGTTCATTTACTACAGATAGTCATGCCAAGCAATAAAGCCTACAGCACCTGCAGTTGCAGCATAGTGGCCGCACACAAAAATGCATCAGCAAATAGCGTTACTCCTATTGCAGCGGGGCATCCTGGGTAATGCTAAGACAGGCATCTTGGGTAATTTCCATTATGGTGTGTGTGCGAGAGGTCAAGTATGTGTCGCGATTGTTTATTACATAAACGTTGGTAAAATTGTTGAGTTGCAGTTTATTGTGCTTTTCATTTGTGTATAACATTCTACTTCAAAGCTTGTTGTAATGCAAAGATTTCTTGGTGAACGAATATAGTCTAATTTTATCTTTTTAAATTCATACGAATCATTCTATTCCGCGCAAAGCATTCGCTTCAACTTAGGCAAACATTTTCTAACTCTCAGTTCATTTTATGGCGCTAAAAATCAAGATGCAATACAATACATCAAATCTATGGTCTGTTATTTCCCTTTACCTATGTAATTAAGAGTATGGCCAGCATGGGTCTTTGCAATTTGAGGTAGTAAATGATAATAATGCGTGAGTCTATCTGGTATACTGCAGTACAAAGAGCCGCCACTCGCGGCCTCATTTGTTTACACCAGCATAGTGATGTGGCAGTCGCCCATTGGCTGAAATTGATGCCAGTCACGGCGGTCGGTGATTGGCTGAGCTGGTTTCGCAGCGGTCGCTGATCGGCTAAGATTGGGCGAAAGAATGTTCCTTTAGAGCTGACATAACTATCTGTAGTAAATGAACCGTGATAGGCATCGAAACGGCACGCGAGCTGTACACCCGAGCAATCAGTTGGAAGTAGGAATGCATATGTGTTCCCAGCATAAGTGAAGTGATTTTGAAGAACCCTGCACCCAGAGGCAATACGAAGCGATGCTCACGGACGCTGATGCTGTTATTCATGGAGTTCCGGACAAAGCTTGTCTACTCAGAGCTTTCATCTCTTACGACAACTGCAATTTTCTCCAATAGTAAAGGGGATACCACTATAATTTCATGATTCCACTACAAAGTGAGCACTTTTAACTATGGAAACACTGGAATCGAGTGCTCAGTAATGTTAGACATGTACTTATTTATTATGAAATTTATTTAACACATTTTTTTGAAGCAAAATAATTTTTTATTCCCTGTTCTTTCTGGTCTTCATAAATCACAGGCTATCACACCCTCAGTGAATATATACTAAATGGGTACTCTTCTGTCAAAAGCCATATTTGTCTGTATTAGAGCGGGTAAAAAATATATACATATATACACACACACACAGAGTTCAAATTTAAGTAACGACTCACTGTCGCGTAGAGGGGATTCATATGAATAAGCAGCGGAATGTATACCAGACCTAACATAAAAAATAAACTTGACGCTCCATATAGTCAATTTTCAAGTTGCTTTCATTCATAGGATAGAATACGATAGGTTCAAACTTCAAAATGGAGTTTCCCGGTATTACAATATTTTGACAGTAGGACTTTGATAAATATAGTAGGTAGTATGAAATTGAAAAGTTTTGTTTGTAGCCATTGAAACTTTATTATTAGACGTTCATACCTTCATCAGAAATTTCATAAAAGTCCAACGTTAGATTGTATCGCTTTTTTTTCGTGTACAGTCTCAAAAATTTGTTTAAGAGTTTTGTCGTTCAAGAGGCAGATCTACCAGCAGTTTATGTTGTATTTACGTTATGTCATGGCAGTAAAATGAGTACAGATACCAAAAAATTGCCTGGTGTTACCTCGGATTTGATTTTGTGACACTGTGACGCATCTAGTTGCGTCCCTTTGCTTTGAATCTCATTTCTTTAGTCTGCGGAGGGGGGGGGGGGTGGTTAGGTGATACTTTATAGGAAAGTCTGGGAAGTTGGGTTGCCACAACGCCCTGAATCGCTTGGTGTTGCCGCTGTGTACGGGGTCACTATTTTAATCAGGTATGAAATAACAGAACTACAAACTGATCGCCTGTGTTGTGCAACGTTGCTCAAGGTTGCGCAACATCGCGTCGCCTTTGTGTGCGGGGGTCACAATCATTTGCTTGCTTAGGAATTAATGGAAAAGTACGGGCAGAAGCAAAATCACGTCGCGTCACTTTTGTGAGCGGGCATCCTTACATAGGATGAGCCATGGTATAACTATATTACCTATACGTAGTTTTACCTACCACTGGATAAAAGCGAACATGTGAAATGACGTTACCTTCTCGCTAGTTGTAGTGAGCTTGGGTCAACAGGCTTTGATCGCAACACGACCGTCGAAGCTGCAGACAAAGGTCGCTCCACAGAAAATTTCTTGCGAAGAAGTTGCGCTCGACCGATCAGTCCACAGATGAATATCCTTCTCTGAGAGCAGGCACTTGAAGATTTACTGAAGTCAAAGTAGTGCCAACTGAAGTAGGACTTATTTATGGATAAGTCATGAACAAAATTACGCTTTTCCATACTATCTGCAGATCTACAAGCTGTGCTCGTCCAGTCTTTTACTGTACTCAATCTATCGTTGCCATTGTTGTGATGAACGGAACCAGAGTCATTGTCTACCATATCTAAGAAACTAACAACTGTCACTCCCGTTCCCTCAAGAAACCAGACCACCCCAACATTCACTGTAACCTTCAACGAACAAAGTTCATCAGCCTCATCAAAAACCTGATCTTTCGTCCTTGTCCCCTCGACCAGCAAACCCATCCCTGCCACCTTTGCTAGGAAAACCATCCCTGCCACCTCTGCTAGGAAAGCCATCCCTGCCACCTCTGCTAGGAAAACCATCCCTGCCACCTCTGCTAGGAAAACCATCCCTGCCACCTTTGCTAGGAAAACCATCCCTGCCACCTTTGCTAGGAAAACCATCCCTGCCACTTCTGCTAGGAGAACCATCCCTACCACCTCTGCCAGGGAAGCCAACCCTGTCACTACCGATAGCATGACCCACCCTTTCACTTCCGCTAGCATGACCCACCCTTTCACTTCCGCTAGCATGACCCACCCTCTCACTTCCGCTAGCATGACCCACCCTCTCACTTCCGCTAGCATGACCCACCCTGTCACTTCCGCTAGCATGACCCACCCTGTCACTTCCGCTAGCATGACCCACCCTGTCACTTCCGCTAGCATGACCCACCCTGTCCCTTCCGCTAGCATGACCCACCCTGTCCCTTCCGCTAGCATGACCCACCCTGTCCCTTCCGCTAGCATGACCCACCCTGTCCCTTCCGCTAGCATGACCCACCCTGTCCCTTCCGCTAGCATGACCAACCCTGTCACTTCCGATAGCATGACCAGCCCTGTCACTTCCGATAGCATGACCAGCCCTGTCACTTCCGATAGCATGACCAGCCCTGTCACTTCCGATAGCATGACCAGCCCTGTCACTTCCGATAGCATGATCAGCCCTGTCACTTCCGATAGCATGATCAGCCCTGTCACTTCCGATAGCATGACCAACCCTGTCACTTCCAATAGCATGACCAACCCTGTCACTTCCAATAGCATGACCAACCCTGTCACTTCCGATAGCATGACCAACCCTGTCACTTCCGATAGCATGACCAACCCTGTCACTTCCGATAGCATGACCAACCCTGTCACTTCCGATAGCATGACCAACCCTGTCACTTCTGGTAGCATAACCAACCCTGTCACTTCTGCTAGCAAAGTCATTCCTACTACCTCCACTAGCAGAGGTGGAATCAGGCTCACTAGCCCTGGCTCCTCTGATAACTGAAAGAATCTTGCCAATTTTGATCTTTACCGACTCATTATCCCCTTTGGTCCCATCAGCAGATCCACTACCGGCGGCACCAGTAGCACGATCACGCCCGTCGACCCCTACAACAGAACCATCTCTGGCGAGACCTGAAGAACCACGACCGACGGCACCAATACCAGAGCCACCCCTCGTGGCACCAATAGCGGTTCCACCCCCGGCGGCACCATCAGTAGAACCAAGCCCACCGACAAGTGCAAAGGGGTTACGACCATCTGGAAGAGTAGCCTGATCGTGGGATTCTGAGAAAGAACGAACCTCCATGGCATCTATGATTGCAGAAACAGCTGCGTAGTCTTCTCTTTGCGCAGGAGAAAGCGTCCCTTGCCTCCTCCTCATGGCTTGAGAATTCTGATTAAGAGAACCACTTGTGCCTCCAGTTTGTTCGTCACGTGCTCTGTTCGTATCTTCTTTCACTGCGTCTGCAATTTGTGCTGCTATTTCTGAACGAGAAGTATAAGACCTTCCCAACCCCAAGACTTGATTTTCAGGATTATCCTGCATGTCCCAGACATTAAATCGGTGTACACCTGTTGTGTGGTTGCTGGAAAGTTCTCTGTTGTACGATGAAAGAACTGCAGCCGTGCCCATGCCTCCCGTGCCCATGCCTTGCGCGTCTGCAATTAGTGCTGCCATTTCTGAGCGAGAAGCATGAGGCGTTTCCAACCCCAAGATGCGCTGCTCCTCAGGATTGTCCTGCGTGTCCCTTACACTTAATCTGTTCGCATCTCTTGTGTGACGGCCAACCTGTTCTCTGCTGTTTGATGATAGAACGGCAGCCGCGCCCATGCCTCCCGAGTATATAGGTAAAGCGGCAGAATTATTCCTGGTAGCAGCTGGGACGAACTCGATGTCCGACTCCTCTTCACTTACGACAACAAAAGCCTGATCGTCACCACCTGCACCAGTGCCGCTCTCGCTCTCAGTGTCACTGTCTAGCTCCTCATTCTGCGTGTTCACCGCAGTCATTACCCAATAACACAATTCAGGGTATGTTACGTGTAAATTTCCAGCAAGATTATTGAGTGAATCTAATTTCTGTAGCTGTTCATCGTCCAAAGTTGAGCTTCTGGGAATTATCGACGTTATGAACGCTAAAAGAAATAGGAATGGCAGAATTTTCGAACACATCCTGGAAGTGGTTTTTCTGAAACAGATATAAAGATATAAAAATGAAAACCAGGGGAAAAACCGTCGGCAGTTCATGGGAAAAGGCAGCGAAACTCTATATATACTATGTCGATAAACTATATGAGCGTGAAAAACAAAATATATGTTGCATAAGATAGTTTAATGTTCCCTAAATTAGTACTAAACTGTCATTAGAGGAATAGAGTATGACAATATAAACGTGAACTCATGCACGTGACGAAAGTGGACCAACACAGGACCAATGCGCCTGGGAACTGAAAGTTGGGAAAGAAGAAGAATACCAGATAATAAATCAGAGAATGAATCTTAAGAAAGCCAAGTCAAAGTAGGCACGAAAAACGGACGTCCAGAATTCCTAGCTAATGGCGAAGGTAACTTACAGGGCCACCCTAGGGTCGCTGCTCCCCAAAACAGAGGATGGTGACTAACTAATCCTGGCGTATTCGTTTTAGCACACACGAAAAATAATTCCTAGCTATCTTGACTTATATGATTAGAGTTATTTGAACCTCAGTTTTCGCTACAAAAATGATCAAACCAAGGAAAAAAAGGACATACACTATGTCAATTGAAACGTAGAACCCATGCACGACAGTGTTTTCACACAAGATTAACCTGCATAGGGAAAGTAAGTGGGGAAAGAGGAAGAACTGGGGAAAGTAACATCAGTAGGAGCTTAAATGCGAAATGCAGCAAAGTGAGCCCGGATGGAAGACGTTTCGAAGGCCTAGCGAAGGCAACCCATTGGGTATAACGTTGGTCGAGCGAACTTCCATTTGTTATATACATAACTCATGTCAATTTCACATATAAAAATCCATCCATTACTTTTTGAGTTCTGGTATTGAAAAAAATCAGGCCAGACAAACAAACTGATAGACATATTTTCACCGAAAGTTGTCCATCTGTTTTTCCCAACATACCTAACAATCCCTGTAAATTTCGTATAAATCGGTACAAAACTTTTTGAGAGATCTTGGTGACAAACACGACTAAAACAACCTCCTTGGCGGAGGTAAATATGTGCTTAAAAGACACTAATACCTGCTATTGTAAGTAAACTAGAGTATCATAACATTTTAGAAATTATTGCGTAAATCGAAAAATTATCATGCATTAAAGGCTAGGCCTATTTGAATCTAGTTTTACGTATACTACGCGAATTTCATATCAATCGGACTATAAATAACAATAAAATGCCTGGTGGAAAGTAAAGAATTCCCGGCTGGCTTTCAAAGCGGCAAACTGAAGCTTTCGCTCCTACTATGCCCTTCCTGTTACACGGGCGAGCATGTCTGACGAACAGCGGGCAGAACCTCGGGAAACCTGCCCGCCGAACATTCAGGTGCTACAAGAGCCGGTGAAATCGTCGGTCGAGCAGCTTCAAGTTACATACTTCTCATGGTTCAATTCGCTTTTAGGACCATCACGCATTTTCGATATTTTGAAGTCATGTACGAGTAGAAGGACGTATTTTAGGACGTTTTACACGAATGACGTTTTTGCGGCAAATTCTTAGTTTTCAAGATATATGACTTTGAAGTTTTTATTAGCGTCCGACATCTTTGGATGGAACTGACTTGTTTGGCGGCGCATCGCCGACTAGGGTTTAAGCGCCTTTATGAAAACTGTTAGACGCACCGGTCAGAAATGTCGTCATCAATCTATCCCCAATGTTGCCACAATAATCAGATGAAGTTAACGGTGGAGAAAAGTGCAGAAAAAACTCAGGTGCTGCGGCAAAAGCCGCTGAAGCTACTATGGGAGCTACGTTATGTACAGATTTGAGAGAGAACACGACTGGAACGAATCCTAGCTTTCCTACGCATAAACCGTCGATTTCCCGAAGGAATAGCACTGTTTAAAATATCTTTTACGAAGAACAGTAGTTCTTATAGGGTTAAAAGTGTGATTTGTCTAGAGCTGAATTGGTCTCGCTACGAAAAGAACCATCGTTAAAAGCATTCCAAGTTCGCAGCGTTTATTACGTCAGCCGAGAAGGTGAAAACCGCAATAAAACAGAGAATGGATAACAAATGCGTATATAACAGTTATGATTGGTATACGGTCCTGTCATGAATAAGCGACAAAGGAAGGCGATTGCGTCAAAGCCTAGAAAAAAATGAGACATAGAACAGCGTAATAGTGTATTGGGAATATATATACGTAGCTGCAGTTAACAAGTCCAAGTTTAGTCATTTTTATTCTATCAGTTACTTTTGTAAAAAAAGTTGTGGATCGAGTAACCAGAACATATCAATGTGTCATAGTCTATACCGGCTGTAGTATCAATCTCGAGGCGGTGACATTGTTGCTGGAGGCAACAATGCCATTGTATTACGGCGGAAAGGTTTTCAGAACAAGATATTATTCTTACAGGTAGACATGGCATTATCAAATTTTACTCTTGTGTAATTTTAAAGATATTACATGAGTAAGATTTCCCAAGTATAAAGTATCGTGGGTCAGGAAACTGAAGTTCATCTGAAGCCCAACAAGTAATGAAGTAGAAGCCTATGCCGCCAAGCAAGACTTTCTTTACTATATCCGACAAGAAGGCTATGTTTTGTGAGGTTTATCTGTATATCATGTGTTTGTCTTTCAGCGAGATAACTCAGAAGGAAAGCTGGGACTACCGAATGAAATTCGGCGTTTCGGTAGTCGGGTGGTACATTTATTTACTGAACTACCGAATCTTTACAAATCTTCTACTGATACCGAATGAATGCACCGAATAACTTTCCTCGGTAGATTACAATTTTCCTCCCCGACAAAAGAATTTTCTTAGCCCTCTATTGCTCACTGTCCTTCTTGGAAGACATTAGAAAAATCCTATTGAAGTTCGTTCAATTGAGCTTTTTCAGGCCGTAGCACGTCATTGGAGTAGAAGAGACGTTGCGCTTGAAAATGGGCGTAGGGCGTCATAATGCTTCGCTCACTCAGCTGTCACGTGCTGCTGAGCTTAGTGGAGCTTAAACTGCCTGTGGGTGATGTAGTAAAAGGCTTGAAATAGGTGTTCTATGGGTTCTAGAACGTATTCAAAGGTTTAAAATTGATTTTTTTTATATATACATATACATGAATTTTTCCAATGTACCGAATCAAAATACCTACCGAGATACTAAATCATTCAGTAGATTTTTTTAAATCTACCGAAATGCCGAACCGAATGGCTCTTTTTCATTTACTGATACCGATGGTACAATAAAAAACCGAATCCCAGCTCTGCTAATAAGTTATGAACGGATCTTTCCGAAATTTGCAAGTTTGCAGGGATTATTGGGCATGATAGGAGGAACATAATTATGATAACTTTTAGTGACAGTCCGTTCAACTGTATTCTTTCAAGTCTGCCCTTTGTTCTTGATAACCTAAGCCTAACTCAAAAGTTGGAGCTGAGCTCCAACAAGATCTTGACCACCTCATGGAATGGAACGCAACGTGGGTGACTATTTACGATGGATCAAGGCATGGCTTACGGGTCGGCAGCAGCGAGTGAAGATTGGAGGAGAGTCGAGCGACTGGGCACAGGTTTCATCAGGGGTTCCACAAGGTAGCGTTCTTGGCCCACTTCTGTTCTCAATCTACATCAATGATCTCGATCTTTAGATCCATAGTAAAATCAGTAAATTTGCGGATGATGCAAAACTATGTCATCCTACAACGAAAAGAGCCGAGCTCCAACAAGATCTTGACCACCTCATGGAATGGAACGCAACGTGGCAGATGAACTTTAATGTCGGCAAATGCTCAGTAATGCACGTAGGGCTGGAGAACTCTTCCAGCCCATTGAAAATGAATGGGGCGGAATTGGCTACTGTCACCCAACAACGTGACTTAGGAATCACTATTACAAACAAACTACAGCACAGTCAGCAAGTTGACAAGAAAGTGAAAATGGCAAGCAGAGTACTCGGATTCATCACCAGAAACTTCGAATACAAGTCCAAGGACATTATCGTTCCCCTGTACAAGGCATTAATGAGGCCACACTTAGAATTTGCTGTTCAATTCTGGTCTCCACATCTCTGTAAAGATATCGATAACATGGAAAGAATCCGACGCAGAGCAACGAAACTGATACCTCAGCTGAGAAACAAGTCGTATGAACGCTGCCTGAAAGAACTGGGTCTGATTTCTCTCGAGCAAAGACGACTCAGGGGGCAACTAATAGAAACATTCAAGTA
>LQNS02276924.1:14491386-14513499 GCA_001587735.2 Parhyale hawaiensis | reverse complement strand
AGCTACCCTCGTTACCCAAGCCAGCAAAGCTACCCTCGTTACCCAAGCCAGCAAAGCTACCCTCTCTACCTCGGCTAGCGAAGCTACCTTCTCTAGCTCGGCCAGCAAAGCTACCCTCGTTACCCAGGCCAGCATAGCTACCCTCGTTACCCAGGCCAGCGTAGCTACCCTCTCTACCTCGGCCAGCGAAGCTACCCTCGTTACCCAGGCCAGCAAAGCTACCCTCGTTACCCAGGCCAGCAAAGCTACCCTCGTTACCCAGGCCAGCAAAGCTACCCTCTCTACCTCGGCCAGCTGAGCTATCCTCACCACCTATGCCAGCTAAACCACCCTCACCGCTTCTGCCGGCAAAGCCATTATCATCGCCTCTGCTAAAAAAACTAACCTCACCGCCTCTGCTAGTAAAACTAGCTTCTCCGCCTCTGAAAGAAAAATAAACTTCGCCGCCTCTGCTAGCAAAACTAATATCGCCGCCTCTGCTCGCAACGTTATCTCGGCCACCTCGGCTAACAAGACCATCTCTGTCTATTCTGGCAGCAGAATTCGGCTCGCTAACTCTGATGACTTCATAGATCTTCCCATATCTGTCAGCCACCAAACCTTGATGCTCTTTTGTACCAGCAACAGAACCAGCGACTGCGGCACCAACAGCAGAACCCTGTGCCTCGGCACCAAGAGAAGAGTCACGACCTTCTGGACGATTAGCACGACGGGTGTATTCTGCGGAATCACGAAGCCCCATGGCATCCATGTATTCAGTCACAGCTGCATAATCTTCTTTCTGCGCTGGTGTAAGTTCAAAACGTTTCCTAAAATCTGAAGTTGTCAAATTATAGCTACCACTAGTAACTTCTGCTCTTCCATCAGCATAGGAATATTGCACGCCATGTGCGCTACGCAGAACTTCATTCACTGGGTCTGAACTTGGATTAAATAAACGGGGGCTTCCTAAACCCAGGATGTGCTCTCCTGGGCTCCTTTGCGTGTCCGTTATGTTGAATCGATCAGCTGACTCCGGGTAAACTGGCGTGTCAGATCTCGGCGCACCTCTTGTGCGGTTACGAGCACGTTTTCTGCCGTGTAATGAATAACCAGCAGAGGAACCCGTAGCTCCGGCGCCCACAGCCCCGGTGCCCACAGCCCCGGTGCCCACAGCCCCGGTGCCCACAGCCCCGGTGCCCACAGGCCCGGTGCCCACAGCCCTCGCAGCCAAATTATTCCATGCACAGGGTGGCACGTACTCCTCGTCACTTATGACCTCAAATGAGGGGTCACTATCGTCGTCAGTGCCGCTCTCGCTGTCACTGTCTTGCTCCAAATCTCGAGTGTTCGCTGCAGTCATTACCCAGTAACATACATCAGGGTACGGAACGCGCAAACTGTCAGTAAGATTATTAAGCGCATCTAATTGCCGTAGCTGATGATCGTTTAAAGTTAAGCTCCTGGGAATTATCGACGTTATCAACGCTAAAAGAAATAGGAATGACAGAATTTTCGAAAACATCTTTGGAAATAAAATCCTTCTGAAAAAAATACAAATCATTGAAATTAGGCGAAAAAAAAAACATCGACGGGAGTTCATAGAAAGAGGCAACGTAGATACCGTGCAACAATAAACGCAGCATGGACGTGAAAAATAAAATCTTAATAGCAAGATAACTGGCGTATTTGCTTAGGTTCATCCCTAAAATAACTATAATTAGATTTAGTTTCCTATTATGCTTTGAAGTAGGCTACATGAGTGACATTTCACAGAAGGAAAGAAACATGTAGTATGCCAGTCGAAACGTTAATCTTGCGCTGGCTCGTTTTCTAACAGAAGATCAACATACATGCGAACAGCAAAACTGAAAAGAAGAGGAAGAACCGATAAAAATATCAGCAGGAGTACGCAAGCTGTAGGAAGCCAAGTGGGCACAAAGGAAAGACGTTCGGAAGATCCAGTTAATGACTAAGGTAACCTACCCTATCCTCCTGGGGTCAACTACTCGATAACCTAGGGTGGGCGAACCCAGGAATTCGAGAGTGTGACGGGAGGAGTCACCAAGTCTGAAATGAGATTTAGCAATGACTGCATGTCGGTGAATGACGTCATCTCGACGAGTCCAAATATTCAAGCGTGAGACCTCAGGTCTTCATTAGTTGGGCTCTTAGGTATTAGATATTATAATAAAAAGATTTAGGCCTCCCTAAATAAGTACTAAGCTCTTCTAAGAGAGGAAAAGGAAGAGACATAGTATGTCGACAGAAAAACGGGGAACCCATGCACGAAGGTGTTCCCACACAGGATCAATGCCCATGGGATCAGCAAGTCGGGAAAGAAGAGGAAGAACAGACAACAGTAAGATCAGTAGGAGTATGAAAGTGGAAGAAAGCAAAGTGGGTATGAAAGACAGACGTCCCGAAAGCCTAGCTAATGGCTAAGGTAACCTACTCAAACCCCCTAGGGGCGCTACTCCCCATAACAAAGGATGGGCGAACCTAACTAACCTAACCCTATGGCCTATGGCCCATCCTATGCCCCCGGAAGGGGTTGGGCTCTTAATCTTGACCAAAATATGATCAGCGTTATATCCTTGAAGCGAGAGGAGCCAAATGAACAGCTATTGCTCAAACGTTTTGTACCGGAAATATAAGCATTTTACCATATTGTGTGTATGGGCTCTGCTCAAGTAGAAGGCAAATCCGAAAGAGGAGATTGAACGGATTAAATAAAGAAGACGGTGATGTGTGAAAGAATTTTTTTTTTTCACCGAAATCCAAGAATTTCCGACCACTATTCTGATGGATATTAATCCACTGAACAAGAAGTTTTAGGTAACAACCGTCAGAAATTAGTAATTTAGCTCAACATTATGTACCCAGCGGACGTTGCGTGCTGCACAGTTGTGCTGAGAGTCCTGGGAACAATCTCTAGACCAGGCGCGGTTTTAGTCATGACTAAGCGTGCAAATTTTTGCTTGGTGCGCATAGCTATAGTGGGGGTACTTACCTTAAGGTAGGGGGTAGCGGATTGCTAAACCTTCCGTTTCGGCGCCATAGTTCTTAGCGACCCGTCGTCGGCTGCAGCTGTACTTACTCCTCTGGAGCCTGTCGGCCTATGTCTGCCGCACGAACCAGTGTGGGTTCCCGAGATGACGCTGCAGTCCGAGTTAATTTTGCCTTTACCTTGTTCAGTTGGCTAAGATTTGTTTAATTAGGTGTCTACATCATATGAAGTGATTTTCTGCTAAAATTAGCATAGAAACACTAAATCATAAAAACGAACTCGTTTCCATTTTGTACCGTAATGTTAAGGCAATAATAGCATGTATATTATGCACACGGCTATACTATTGCTCTGTCAGCCATGGCGTCGCTGGATCGCCGCGGTTCGGTGTAACAATGGCTTGTCACAGCGTCGCAGTCTTTTCTTTATTCTTCGGGTGAGGTCTAGGCGACGTTATGCACGCCACCCATATCTTGTGCAGAGGTGCTGCTGCAGTTCGTGACCAGCGGGACGGCTGGTGGCAAAATAGCTCCACATTGCGCGTAGCCGCTTACAGCTGGTTTGCTTGGCCCTTTCAATACGTATGCGTCCAGTAACTTTTTAAACTTCACACTCTCAGTACTGGTGGCATTTTGAATGTGACATGGCATTTTGTTGAGCAGCCTCGTACATCTGGCTGTGAAACTATTACCACACTTCGGGGATATCGCATCATCACCATTTTTATCAGAAATCGCACTTTACGAGTGCGACCATTACGGTCTAAGTATCTTGCAGGAATCTACCCATTGACATCGATAGTAATTAAGTTTACATTTTTCCCTCCATACTGCACAATGCACATGGTGTGAAGCGTTCCAATCTCCGTTGAATTGAGTCCATTTGAAAGTGAGTAAGGCTCTCGAGATAGTTTAATTTGTGCATGCCTCCAATCTTAGTAGTGAACAATCGCTGCAAAGCTTAGAGGAGGTGCTCTAGAACCTTCTCTTTGTGAACAGTATTCTATCTTCAGTAGAACCAGTTGTTCCTTTAGGGTGAGCGTTGTATCTTCCTTTCTCGAAGAGAAAGTTCGAAACGCCCATCCGCTCCATTTCCAGCCTACGGTAACAATTTTAGCCACGTCATTCTCATAAGTGGCATTATACTGAATTTTCAACCCAGCGTCTCGTAAAATTTGCTCTCTTCCAATTTCGTTCATCTCTCGTCGTGTAGAAGGTCGATTCAGTAGGGGAAGAGTTTTTTTTCCCGAATCGGAACAGTTCGACTTCTGTTTCATTGAATGTCCCGTTATCAGATGTTCAAATAGTGAATTCAATTATATCTAGTTGCTCATTCCGTTCTTCTATTAAACCTCCTTGAACTCGTGCGTGAACCAAACACGCAACGCCCCTTGGAACTGTTCACTTGTTTGCATACGGCGCACCACCATCCAGGGTATTAGCGCCCCTTGGAACTGTGCTACACGGCGGCCAGCAATGTCGTCATCATTGCATACCCAAATTTTGCCAAATAAATCAGATGAAGTCGACGGTGGAGAAAATCTTTAAGATATCAAGTGCTAGGGCACATGCCATGGGAGCTACAGTTCCAGGACCGGTTTACCTTTATCCACTTCTTCCCATTGATCTATTCGTGATCACGCCTTTCAGTGCAATAGTGTAGTTTCCATTAATGATTTCAGAATAATTGCTTCCACCATTGGTATTCAGAATCTAAGAACCATAGAAACACTGTACATTCACAAACTTAAACCGGTTCTCAATGATATGCAAAGCGCCACCCCTCTCTTTGTCACCGGCTGTTCTTAAGTAGGTTTTTAATTGTTTATTTTGTTCACATTTGTTGTAAACTTTCTAGTTAAATGTGATTCTTTATTCCTTTCAGAATTGCTGATGATGGGCCGATTGCGTCTGAAACGCTCATTTTAATAATTGCGAACTATTTGCATTTTAGTAAATTTTAGAAAGATGCCTACTTTTACATCCTAGCTAGCTTTATTGTGTTTAGCTACATTTCTGTACAGATATGAAACGACAAGCAGGGAAATTAAAAAGAACCAATACTACCTCTTGTATTCATGATAAGTTTAATAGTGTTCATTACGACGCCTAAAAAATTTGGAACTGCACTAAGGCGGAGGGTGAACGACGGTCACGGATATCACAAGATGTCTGGTAACGAATGAACAACAACAAAAAAGCAAATGTGTCAAAGTCTAGAAAGACAAATAATTTCAAAGAAAGACGAATAATTGGAATCTACACAATTCTCACGGTGTATAAAGACTAAATAATAAATGTAGATGGTTACAGTAAACAAGTTCAAGTTTAGTTATTCGTTCTTCATTTGAAATAATTTCAGATTGTGAAAGGTAGTGGAACGAGCAACCGCCATTTATCAATAAGGCTTTTGTAAGAACGCACGGTGCAGGTGCGTAACGGTAGTGTGTAGGGGCATCGGCAACAGGCTAAGTTAGAGGAACTGACGTTGATGCTCAACGTCGCCAGTTCAAACCTGCCATACAAGCGGACAAGTTTTTTGTTGCGCTGGACATGCTGAGTCAGCGACCGGCCTGCACCCCGCGTGCTGTTGAGGGAGTACTGACCTTTGCAAAAATTTTGAATATTGGTAGAAGCGGGGCTTTTTTCATACACAGAGCTTTCTGTCGCTGGTGCCATAGCTCTTGATGACCTGTGATCGACTGCAGCCGTATACTCCTCTGGGCCTATATCTGCAGCACGAAGCACTGCGTGTGGGTTTCCCAGTGAGGGTGCCGTCACGTTCACTTTACCTTTACTCTGCACTTCTATCGACTGGCTGGCAGTGAGTTACATTCTTAGGACTAGGAGAGACTGATATTTGATGCCATGCATTTCTGCACTACATATTATTACAACAAGTCGCTGTAACATGACGGAACGTAGTTCAGAAAAAAATATTAGGACAGGTAGTCTTGACATCATATTTTACTTTTGTGTAGTTTAATGAGATTCAATGTTTTCCACGTTAAGCTCGCTGCACACGAGAGTCGAAACGCAGGAACGTTTTTGCTTACTCGTCCAATTACATTGCCGCGGGACGGCTTCGGCTTGCCCAGTTCTAGTTACATGAATGCTGGAAAAATTGCTCAAAATCTGAGCCGTACTTGAAGTCATTTTACTCCGGCAGGTTCCACTTGTACAGTTTCAATGATCTCTCCAAATTTGAACAGAGCTTCAATTCGCAACGTCGTATATTATAAGCGATACTCCAACAGGTTAAGTTGTAGTCATTGATACACAACTTTTGTTCCGAGAACATAAAAAGTGTTTTAGTCCCTGAGACAAAACTTTTGTTCCGATAACATAAAGAGTGTTTTCGTCCCTGACACAAAACTTTTGTTCCGAGAACATAAAAAGTGTTTTAGTCCCCGACACACAACTTTTGTTCCGAGAACATAAAAACTGTTTTAGTCCCTGACACAAAACTTTTGTTCCGAGAACATAAAAAGTGTTTTAGTCTCCGACACAAAACTTTTGTTCCGAGAACATAAAAAGTGTTTTAGTCCCAGACACAAAACTTTTGTTCCGAGAACATGGAAAGTTTTCACTTCTCGACTCTCCTGGGCAGCGGGCTTTAGAAAGCATCGTGGGACAGGGAACTGAAGTTAATCTCAAGCCCTACAGGTTATTGAGGAAATTCGTATGCAGACGAGCGAGGTTTGCCTCATTTTATATTATTTTCCGACGTCACTAATGAAAGCATAACTGATTATTAAAGGGTTGAAAGCCGAGAAGAGTTCCCAATCTCTTCGGATAAAGTTAATCCAGACCCATTTTACTGAACTCTTTTCAGTCCGCTTTTCCCTGAATGTAGGGGCGCGAGCACACATAAGCGAAAATTGCATTGCCACGCATTTTGCATCAGATTGTGTTGCAACGCACAATTAATGCTTCGGCTTGGCCATTGTTGTGCCACTAAAAAGAATAATCTAGGGTCGGAGTCTCGTCTTAGAGTAACCCCTCCTACTTCCGAGTTTAGAGTTGCAATAAAGCATAGTTTTAGGGTGACATTCAAGCGCCACAAGTAGTAGTCACAACAACGTGCCGATCGAAGGAAAAATTGAAGACAGAGCAATTTGTGCGATAGTGCGCTCGCGCTGTTAAGGCACATTCGACTAGGAGCTCTTGAGCTTCGACATGTCTCAGACCGGCGCTCTGGCTTGGACTTGTTGACTCAGGTTTCAGACATGGACAATTTATCTGTCATCGGAGACTTCCGGGTACTGATACCCGGGGCCTACGTAACAACTTTCGCAGTTGCTAGCAGCCTCAAGCCAACTCAACTATTCCTTCTGCGTAGTCGTGGCCATGACTTCAGCATTATGTCGATGAACACCGTGCTCCAACTAGTAAAATATCAATCTGTATGGACTTCAACTACCCATAATCAGGAGTAATTGTTGAAAGTTCACCAGTGGCACTTGCTGTAGTGTAAAAATCGCAGTAGCAACGGAAACCTTCGACAATTTGCTACACAGTTGAGCTTTGCGCAAGCTGAAGCCGTGCCACGGCTACTTAGACGGATTGGTTGAGTTACCTCTACTTCGGCTTTCACTGGCCGTGTTTCACTATGTTCCGCTAATAATTCCTTAACGAATTGTCGGATGACCATAGCATTTCGACACAAAGCTTTTTACATCCCTACCTAATTTATGGCCCACATAACATAATGCTATATGTGTTTACAGAGCTTACTCGTGTATATTAGACCTATATTAAGCTGAAGCCTAGACGTCGCGTCTATACGTTCGAATGACTACCCAGTGTTGCCAGGTTGTCGAGGCGTAATATTTGCAGACCGAAGCCGAAATATCTGTATTATGCCAGATGAATCTGTAGATCTAAACACTTTCACTAACGTGTCTTGTCTGTTATTTGTCTATAAATTATATAATAGATCATTTCGAACTCTGTGAGTGATACGGCCCATGACAAACTATACCCATCGATCGATTTTAGCTTGTATAAAATACCAGTTTGCGGTAGCCACATCCGACAAACACCGAGAACAGTGGAGTAACTGTACAGAATAGTCTATTAAGGAAGCCATCCCATTAAAAATACCTCGGTTATCGAAATTTTGGGCAAAATATTTTGACATCGGAGCATAACCTTCCTTCATGTGCAGGTTTACGAGAAGGTATTGGGTGCAATTGCCCAGATCCACTGCCACGACAGCACCAAAACTGCTAAAAATTGGCAAGGAGCACACCACATTCGGCTGAATTCTCGGCTGTCAGCTGGCCTATACACGCTATCCGCTAGGAAGGGATACAATCCGCTAAATTGGCAACGCTGGTTCAACTCATTGGCAATTTGTTACGAAGTTGCCGGCGAGAAATTTTGGGCGAGAAATAAATAGACTGACTTCACGAAGAATAGGCACAACGACAGAGGTTCATATATCTTATTTATATAATAAAATATTAGCCGATTCCAATAGAAAATGCTTATTGGAATCTTTTGGAATTCCATGCATTTAGAACAAATCACTTCAAATGTCTGTAGATCTTTGGCATTTTTGGGAAAAAATTTGGACATCTGTATATCAGCATTAAAATTTGCATATCTAAATTTTTTTTGCCAAAAAATGGATAAATGGGCGATCTTTTATATAGGAAGGCTTTCTTAATAGAATATTTAATACAGAGCTACGCCACTGTTCTGAGTGTTTGTCGGATATGGCTACCATAGATTGCTAATTTCAACAAGCTATAGAATCGATCGATGGGTATAGTTTGTCATAGGCCGTATCACTCACAGAGTTCGAAACTATCTGTAATATAATTTATAGACAAATAACAGATAAGACACGTTAGTGAAAGTGTTTAGATCTACAGATTCATCTGGCAAAATACAGATAATTTGGCTCTGATCTACAGATATTTACGCCTCGATAACCTGGCAACACTGCATGGGCCGTCGTTCGAACGTATCGACGCGACTTTCTGGCTTCAGCTTAATATAGGCCAAATATAGAAAAGTCACTTCCTCTGTAAACACATTGCAATATGATTTGTGGGCCATACATTATGTAGGGATGTAAAAGGCTTTGTGTTGTAGTAGTAGAAGTTTTTACTAGCGCTTCAGTGGCACACTGCCTATATCGCGCCGAACTATTCCTGTGTTTAACCACAGGCTCGTGCACCGATTAGGGCGCGTTTTAAATTGTCAAGGATTTTTGTCTCGGCTTTTCTGCCGGTAGGTCTCAGAGTGGCCAGTGCGCTTCTGACAGGAAAAAGGAGCAAGTTGAGCATCTCCAACCCCCGGGCACGGCTGAACGCTTTTGCTCAGCTAAGCCGCACAGGGAAAAGGCTTTGTGTTGAAGGCTTTGTGTTGAAATACCATGGTGATCCGACAATTCGTTTACGAATCATTAGCGAAAAACAGTGTAACGCGGCGATTGAAAGCCTTAGCAGGTTGCTAGCGGTACAAAAGCTGTCACGCGGCCACTGGGCTTAAGATGACCTTAGGAGACTCTTAATTATAGGGCGTTTCACTTTCACCCCATAAAATGGGCTGGATGAACCTAATGGCGGTTGTACACTAACGTAAAAGTTACCCCTGCTCATAATTCCACAACAGAGTAAATTACCGTGAACAAGAAGGCTTCAGCTCGTCAAGGGCTCTGCCACCAAGATAAATTTCGAAAATACGAGTAGTTTCTTACAACCTGTAACTTGCATTGTATATTCTATGCGCAACGGGAAGCATCTAGTAAACCTCCTACTTCTGTTGTAATTCTCAGGTGCAGTGATGTAAAGTTAAAAATATTGATGTGACGTTCCAACACCGCAAGGCCAAGCCGCCCCCTCCCCTTCCAATAACAAATACGATGTAATGAGACTTTAGCGGGAGACCTGGCGCCTGCAAGCGAGAGTGTCTCGCCATCTGGGTTGCGTCGGTGGGGGCAGTAGATTGCTTTACCCGAAGTAGTGTCTTCTCTCATACAATAAATTTGTTGCATAGCGCGTCGCTCATTGCTTTGACGCTGCCCCACTCCACGGCAACGTGACCGCCATGGAAAGCGATTGGGCAACTTTTACGTCAGTGTGTATCTGCCTTAACCAACTCTAAAGCCCATCCTTGGCCACGGGGAGTAACTTTTGAGAAAAATATTACAGCCGACGCTGGGTTAGAAAAACTTCCTGCAGAGCCGGACATCAACGCATAAGATAATACGCACCGTGTGATAACTTGCGGCGCACACGCAAACCCAAACGAACCCTGTGCTTGAGCGTTCTATGGGTACGTCCGGGTGGGAGTCAAAATTAAGCTCTCGAGGCTCGACTTGTCCCGATACGTCAAGCACGTGTGCTGACTCCAATTTTGTCAATTATTGAATTTGATGCGACGAGTTTATTCGGCTGCGGTGAGGAAAATATAAATAATCATAAAAATTCGGTTACTCTCGAGACTCCGGGACACTCAACCGTACTCAGTAAAATTGAGTCTCCAACCGACTCTACATAATCCCTTTGCCTCACGCACTTGGACCAAGCCACGATTTCTGTCCGAAGTTTCGGTTAATCTAGCATCGAAGGCTTAATTTTGCCGCCCAATCGAACATGCCTCAAGCTACCCAAAGTATCACCTTTTAATTCGAAATCTATTCTCGGCTTGCGTTCAAGCCAGTGACGGCCCCCATATTGCATTCACAAACAGGATAAATAATAACAACCCATATCAACACATGCCAGCAGAATTTTTCTGAATTACACCATATTCATACTCCTACGTATTTTAAATATTACCAATTTTTAAAACTCAGCAAGCACCCTCAAAAGTTTTGTTGAAAATTTAGTGGCAATATGAAACAAAAATCAGCCGAAAATTCATTAGTGGAGAATTACGGAAGAATTGACCAATTTTCTTTACCAAAGCAAAATTAATGTGAAGCCAGCCTTCAGGTGCTCTGTAGGCTACAGCCCGATGCCCACTAACAACTTTCGTTGTCGCTAGCAGCCTAGAGCCAACTTGATCCACTAATCAGACTGCGTAGTCGTGTCCGTGACTTCAGCATGACGTCTATAAACATCGGGCCCTAATTCTTAGAATATTAATCTTCGATTGATTAAGTTGCTCATAATTACAAACTATATTGTTTGAAGTTCACCACTGCCACTTGTTAGGATGCAAAAAGTGCAGTAGCGACTGAGATTTTGGACAGTTTTATCCTCAGTTAAATTTTGTCATGCTACAGCCGTGCCACGGCTACGTAAACTCATTAGTTGAGTTGCCTCCAGGCAGGATGCTAGCGGCAACGGAAGTTGTTACGTGGGCACGGGACTTTAGTCCGGCATAGAAGGAAGATTAAATTGCAGACACAACTTCATCTATATAATTAAGATATTTACATATTCCTGCATGCAACTTGAACTGGGAATTCACTTCAAAATACAAGACAAGCTAATTTGAAATATTAGGTTAAAACTCTTCAATGACCTAAGCACTCAGTCACTATTCTACTCTTATAAAGGCATTGATATTGCTAACGTACACGTTTTAAATGCTCTTTTCAAAGTGATAAGATTTTGCATTGAATATCACAGGCCCTATTCCAGGAGCAGGATTGTCTGTTTTTCTTAAAAAGGGAAATCTTTTATTTCAATTGTATATAAAAAATATTCATCACTTTCACGTTATTTCCTAAAATATTTTATGATACAATACGTATTGAGAATAGCACTGCTTCGAATAAATAAAACCCTACATTGACAAATATATCAGCGAAAAGAAGATAGCAATGTGCTTCAATCACTCATCAGTTTTTCAAAAAGCACAATAAAGTATCAACCTCTGAAAAGGCTAGAATTTAGACGCACTTAGACCACAGTACAAGCACTTGTTATTCCATCTTTTCTTAACTGCCTACATTTGCGCTCTACAGCCCTAGCTGTTGGCGTATGGGGGCATTTTCTATCCTTCTTCCATTACCCAACAATCTTTACCTATTTTTAACAGAAATTTAATTCTAGAATAACAGAAATTCTCGGGCAGCCTCAGAGATGGCACTACCGACTCACTGTGCCATACATCATCAGATTATCTCACAGGTGACCATGTGCCTATACATAGAAATTTGAACACCCATGCTGTGTATTGGTACGTAAACTTTTACCAAGTGGGAAATGGGGAAGGCACCCGTTTTTTAAATCTATCAATTTGTAATTTTATTAGTGAAACAAAATTTAAAAGTTTCGCTACATTTCACTGAGCAACTTTTCCTAGTTTATAGAATGGAAACAAGGTAGCCCTGGCTATTCTAAGGCTCATTTTATGGGCCATCAATATCAGAATCACGCTAAAAATTTAATAGTTACCAAATCAAAAATATCTGAGACTAGTTTGAAAGTTACCAGATCTAAAGCATTAAAACCAAGTTTAAATGGTATTAGACCATAAGTAACCGATATCAGCTTCATACAAATTTTATTTTAACTTAATCACGGAAGTTTCAGTTTTAGAACCTCTACAATATAACTAGTCATCCCCTTCTTCTCTTCTGACGCAGTAATGAGATTCCAATTCCCTATTCTATTAGTAATTTACTTTGTGAGTTCGAATTCGAGTAATAGCCTGTATGAGCTAGCTGCTGTCCGTCCAACACCAGGTGGAGCTCCTCCCGTAGGCGAAGGGTGCGAAGGATAGATGCCTGGCATTGAGCCCTTCCAACTTGTTAGGGGTGAATAAACGATTTGAACTATTATCTATTGCAGACCTGGCATGCGAGCCAAAGTTTTTAAGTTTGCTCATCTGTAGCTCGTTGGCGCTCTGTCGACATGGATTGGGACGTCTGTCCAGTCAAGATGTGAAGAGTGGCAGTGATTATGACCAGTCAGCACTGGCCGAAGAGTCATTTCAGTAGTAGAGATTCATATCGAAGAAGAAGAAGAACGGAGGTCCCTGAGCAACAAATTTTATTAGCTTTGTTGAAGAACACGAGGCTGTGTTGCAAGTAACCCTTCAACATGAGAAACCCAACTATCTTTTGGTTTGCATTCCAAGATTTCATTTTTTTTTATTAATTTATGTTACTGAACATCTGTTAGCAAAAATTGATTTAATTTTCAGCTAAAGATTCAATAAGATTTTTATGCAATTGAGAATGCACGGTAAAATTAAAATCATCTTGATAAGTAATATCTAAAATATCAAAATGTACCTACTAGCTACTTAACAGACTCTATAGATTAAGAGTCTTTAACTGAGCCGTTACCGAATCATTTCTTCAACAGAAAATGAGGGCAGAAATGATGGAAATGAAAGTGATTATGCTAAAAAACATCCATGGGAATGGCCCAATTGCCGAACTATTTCCGAACAAACAGCTAATATTTGATAGGCTTGCATAATAATCCTATCAAATAATAGCTCTTTGTTTGGAAATAGAGTTAGTTCGACAATTGGGTAATTCCCCTAGCTATGACAACATCTGTCGAAAAAAAGCAGCAGCCCCGTCTAAACTGTAATAGGTAAAAACAACATAAGCCCGTAAATTGAGCACATTTTCAAAACTAGACAGTATCGTGAAGAAAACATCAGCATGAATAACGTGCAAACGCTCAAGTCTGTTTTATTATTAAATTCTTTGTTTTACCACCGCATCCACGTTATAAGACGTGATCCAAGCAGTGAGCTAATAAGACATATTTTATGACATTAGTAAATTCATGTTTTACCTCTGAATTTCTGCTGGACATTCACAGTCGACCAAGGGTGCAATTACTGGCGGAAAAAAGGCGCAAAGCATCTCTAAAGCGGCTGATAGACGATCAATATTATTGCGCAATATTTGGTTTGTGCAATATAATTGATCGTGTGTGGGCACAATTGAAAGGTTGTGCAAAGGATGTGATTTTCAAAAATTTGATAATATTGTATATTGCGCAAACTAGATAATATTGTATCGTCTGTGTGCTATATCGCGCAATATCTTATCAGTTTCTCTCCAGCGGTCGTGTGAGGTGTTTGTGTCTCTTCTCAACCACGAGTTATCATGGGTGATAAAGCCGAAAAGGAATTCATTGAGGTACGTGTGCCCTAATCTTACCGCACTGTGGGATGTGAAGTGCAAAGATCATACTAATCGTGCCAAAAAGGGGAAGCAGTACAAAGTGCTGATAGAAAAGCACCGCAAAAAATACCCGGATGCTCTGAAACAAGTAATAAAAAAAAGTTAAGTCGTTGCGAACAAACTTCAGGAAGGAATTAAAAGAGATTCGGAATGCCGAAAAAAGTGGTGCCGGTGCAGATGATGTGGAAACTATACAGGTGTATTTTGACTAGATGTTTCTTGTAACTCAGGAAACACCTACAGCTTCAATCAGCACGTTGGACAAATCTGAAGATGTTCAGGATAACGAGGATCATTGCGATGCAAATAAAACCAGTGCGAAAAGTGGCCTACTCTATAAGTTTCTGTACTGACTTTGCACGATGTGGTTGCACGTGTGTTCTCACGATTGCACAATGCACTGCACAACCTTCAGTATTCCCTCCATACGACACAATCTTTTGCACAATCCAGAATATTGTACAATAATATTGACCGTCTAAGGGCCAGCGCTAAAATATTGTACAGCCCACAGTGCGCAATAATACTGAATATCTAGGGGCCGCTTAAAGGACGATAGACGAAATGAAGAAAAAGATAATACGCAGAAAGTCCCTTCTTCCTTCCCCCTCCCCAAACACGAATCCCTTGGCGCGTCTCTTATCACCATTCGGCGGCCCACCTTGCGGAACAAGTGGAAATATTAAGGCTCACCTACGTAACTAATCTTCTTTGCAGGAATTGTGAAAAAACTAGTTAGATTATACAGTCGATTGGTACTCTTCAAATCCAAACAGTCTCTTAAAAAGAAGAATGGACAGCAGTTCGACATGATTTTTGTACCAGTGCACCCGAGTGTTCTCTGCTGGATCCCTCATGTACAGAGCTTTACAAAATAATTTTTAATTTGAGCATGAAATTCCACCTATGTAGGCAAATACCGTAGGCACGACAGATAGACGTCCCGATAGTCAAAGGAAAACTAAAAGATCGAATACAGTTTTCTGGGGAGAGCGTTTATCTTAGACTAACTTTAACAAACTACCTAACCTACGGTCTCTTTCTAACGCTTCCTGCAAGGTAGAGGTATGCTAATCGTACTTCTCTAAAGGCCTCCTGAAGTACAGGCCTGGGTATTGTACGTCATCATTTGGTTCAGTACCTGGAAAAATTAAGCGCATCCTGTTATTTTGTACCGACTCTCTACATATATTCCGGACGTATCTGAACGGAAATCTCCAATCAGTGGGAGACCTCTTAGTTGAAATAAAATTTTCTTATCAGATGCTTCCGAAATATGTCGATAACTAGGTACCAAAAACATCAAGCGACGTCTACTAATCTGTTCGTAGACTGTACTGTCTGTACACTATCAGAACATCGTCGATATCTAGTTCCAGGCCTGTACTTTAGGAGGCCTCGTTAACTACCCGAAGCTGAGCCCGTAAAATGTCTGCGGTGAGAACCACTTCACACAACAATTCAAGGCTGAAAAGCTCCTTTTAATGTTAGGGCACTAGCCCTCAAAACGAGAGAAGAATGGAAAAGCTTTATTCAACGGGTGGGATGAAACCAATTGCACCGTTTGTGTAAAATTTCTAGTGTACTAAATTTTTATCAAAGCACTGAAACCTAGGCTATAGTTGAAATAGACGATCTCAGATGTTCGTATTAGTCTACTAGTTTCAATCTCCCCGCACACCGAGTACACCGTGATCCAATTAGAGGAAGGAAGAAGGGACCTAAAGAATGTCAATTGAAAAACTCTTACACGGGTCAACGTGCATGGGAACTGTAAATCTATAAAGAAAAGGAAAAACAGAACTACGCATCATCAGTACGAGTGTGAAGATGAAAGGAGCAAAACTGAAAAAAAAGAGTCCCGAAATCCTAGCTGAGGTAATCTATACAATCACCCTGAAGCGCTTCTTTCCATAATATAGGATGGACATGATTTCATTTCCCAGTTATGGTGTCGAACCATTAAAAATAGGACGGTATTTAGAAAAGAAAGCCCTTGAGCTGCTAAACGGTGTTGTCTCTTTCAGCTTCTTTATTACTCTACCGTGTCAAGAAGCCGACAACTTGTAAGAAGCAGGAAACATCTTACCTGAATGCAGGTTATAGCGGCAGTGGATCAACGGCTCGCCGAAGTGAGGACTAGTAGGCAGCATGATACGAGATTCATTTGGTGTACAGTTCCTGTAACTGTCGTAGATTCAATGCTCTGGGCATATTTTTCCGAAGCTGACACAGCTGTTCTTGAACTCGAGGTCTGACCGTCTGACGTGGTGCTAGTCTGTGTACAATGACCATGAAAAACCTTCGTAAACTGCAAGTATGAAAAGATCTCAACACATTGTACAACCCAACCTGTGCAGCGAAGCCAAACTTACCACTAATAGTCAAAAAGAGAAACCTCAAGCAGAATACTCTCACAAGATTCAGCCGCTGAACTAGCATCACCATGCTCAGTACCTGAACTACTGCCAGCTCCAGCAGCCAAGCCATTCGTGAAAGCATCATCAGCGAACTCACCTCCAGTCGAACCAACAACCGAACCACCCCGACTGGCACCAACAACCGACCCACCCCTAATGGAACGAACAACCGACCCACCCCTAATGGAACGAACAACCGACCCACCCCTAATGGAACGAACAATCGACCCACCCCTAATGGAACGAACAATCGACCCACCCCTAATGGAACGAACAATCGACCCACCCCTAATGGAACGAACAATCGACCCACCCCTAATGGAACGAGCAATCGACCCACCCCTAATGGAACGAGCAACCGACCCACCCCTAATGGAACGAGCAACCGACCCACCCCTAATGGAACGAGCAACCGACCCACCCCTAATGGAACGAGCAACCGACCCACCCCGACTGGCACCAACAACCGACCCACCCCGACTGGCACCAACAACCGACCCACCCCGACTGGCACCAACAACCGACCCACCCCGACTGGCACCAACAACCGACCCAGAAAACGAACTAATAATATCTGATTTGGTACTTAAGACTGGGAATACTGGGGGGTGCTGGGCACCTGTGGCAGTCCTACCACCCCTGACTACCCCGGCAGGGAAACGGTATCTAGCTGCCCCGGCAGTCGATCCACCTCTGGCCGTCCCAACAGCCGATCCACCCTTGGCCATTCCAACAGCCGATCCACCCTTGGCCATTCCAACAGCCGATCCACCCTTAGTCACCACGGCAACCGATCCACCTTTGGCCGCCTCTGCAGGCATTGTAGTCCCGGAATCCGAACTAGCCCTTGCAGCCCCAGTCCCGGCAGTCAAACCACTCCTTGCAGCCCCAGTCCCGGAAGTCGAACCACTCCTTGCAGCCCCAGTCCCGGAAGTCGAGCCACCCCTTGCAGTCCCGGCAGTCGAGCCACCCCTTGTAGTCACGGCAGTCGAGCCACCCCTTGCAGTCACGGCAGTCGAGCCACCCCTTGCAGTCCCGGCAGTCGAGCCACCCCTTGCAGTCCCGGCAGTCGAGCCACCCCTTGCAGTCCCAGTCCCGGCAGTCGAACCACCCTTTGCAGTCCCAGTCCCGGCAGTCGAACCACCCTTTGCAGTCCCAGTCCCGGCAGTCGAACCACCCTTTGCAGTCCCAGTCCCGGCAGTCGTTACACCCCTTGCAGTCCCAGTCCCGGCAGTCGAACCACCCCTTGTAGTTCCGGCAGTTGATCCACCTCTCGCAATACCGGCAGTAGAACAACCCCTAGTAGCTTTGGTAGTCGAATCTTCTATGCGAATTCCGACAGCAGAGGCTTCATTATCGGCAGAACCATCCTCGTCAGCGCTTCCAGCCGAAGTCTCCCCATCCGAAAAAGTAGCCCATTGCTTGCATTCCGGATCACCTACGAGATTCGTTGCCGTAAAATCATCTCCAGACGTAAATGAATTATCCTCTCTTACTATGGAGCCAGGCTCCATAGTCAAAGCCCTCATACGTGTGACTATCTCCCAATTACTTTCCTCTGATGTGTCAGCAGCCGATCCACATCTATCCGACACATCAAGAGCTCTTGCTGTTTCAGGAGTATTTAAAGCATTAACATGTTCATCGGCATTGCTAACGTCATTGATAGCGTCCGCAATCATTCTTGCTGAATCAGCACCAGATTCGCTCTGAACTTCGACATTCAGAGTACGTGTTTTGGAATGGCTTTGCCTACGAGGTGCATGTATTTGTGGTATTTGGCTGGGTGCATGATCCCCGTTTTTGAATGAAGCACCCGCAGTCCCAGCACCCGCAGTCCCAGCACCCGCAGTCCCAGCACCCGCAGTCCCAGCACCCGCAGTCCCAGCACCCGCAGTCCCAGCACCCGCAGTCCCAGCACCCGCAGTCCCAGCACCCGCAGTCCCAGCATCCGCAGTCCCAGCATCCGCAGTCCCAGCATCCGCAGTCCCAGCATCCGCAGTCCCAGCATCCGCAGTCCCAGCATCCGCAGTCCCAGCATCCGCAGTCCCATCAATCTGTGGCTCTTCAACTTTCACCTCAAATGACTCCTCCGGACTATCATAGTCGTCTCCTTGTCTCAAATCCATTGCGTGCAACGTAGTCCTAACCCAGCAACAAATTCGGGAGAAATGCACCGAAATTTCACAAGAGACTTCAGTGATTTCAAGCACTTGTCGCTGAAAATCTTCCAAAGTAGAGCTTCCGTGGTAGTTCCTCCAAGTTGTTTCCAACGGATAAGCTTCCGGCTTTTCCAAATAATTGTTGCTACGAAAGCTTCTCACAAATTTAAAGTCGCCTGCAGATATATTTATATATCTCAAATACGGATGTCGAAGCGTCAGTATTTTTTAGAGCTTTTTGAAGCCCCATAAACTAATAATAGTGTTCTATAATATTGAAAGTCTAAAAATTTCAAACCATAGCGAAATTAGTATAAAAAGTCGCGTCCGTGACCCTTAAAAATGGCAAGTACCAAACCCGAAAGACTTCAGAAATTTGGAGAACTTCCTGAAAGAAAAATATATTAGAAAAGATATATTTGTGCAATTTATTTCATGAACAGCAGTTTTCGGGAGCAAAGCTTTGATTTTTTTAAACCCTATTTTGACTGGGCTGTCTCAGCTTTCCGGAGAAGAAATTTTATCCAATCCTCTTCCTAGGAGAAAAGAGCTATTCTAGCTAAGTATCTTCGACTGGTTAAACGTAGTAATTTAGGCCTCCGTTTGCACAACAAAGATAATATCACACAGGAAGAGTTGACATATGGTGTACTACGGGAAATTGCTCTAGTCATTGTAAAGCTACTGCTCGAAATGCTTAATCGGTCTCTAAGAACGGGAGAAGTTCCGCAGGATTGGAAAGTAGCTAACGTGATACCGATACATAAGAAGGGGTTAAGAAAAGCCCAAGCAACTCTCGACCAATCCGTCTTACATCGGTCGTCAGCTAAACCATCGAACGCCTCCTGAAAAAGCTCATCACTGATCACCTGAGGATGCATCAGCTCTTATCAGACTCGCAGCATGGTTTCCGAAATGGAAGACGCTGCTTAGCAAACCTACTGAACTTTTTCTTAAGTTACTGATAATAAAGTTGAAGAAAAGTGTGTAAACCTTGTGTATCTTGACTTCCAAAAGGCTTTTGACAAAGTCCCCCATCAATGGTTAGTGAAAAAAAATGGAAGCCCATGGCATCCAGGGAGATATAGTGAGCTGCTCTCTAAAGCAGTCACAGGGTGCGAGCGAACCGACAAGGTGAATGAAAATTGGCGCTATATTATTATATTAGACACAAAGTACAGTAGTAGTTAAAAGCAGAAAAATAAAACCGGGAAAGCTTCATGGCTGAGCTATCTGTGCCCCAGTCTTCTGACGGCGTTAATCGGGACGTTGCGCAGCTTCATAGCCAAGCACACAATTGCGAAAATGCCAGTGGCGCAGTGCGAAGTGATTGTGTAGAGCTGTAGCGGGGCAAAACCATAAAGCTCATGCGAAGTCAGACGTGAGAAGCAGAGACGGAGGCGCAGACAGGAGCCGTTGAAGTACACAACAGCTTGAGTACTGTATCAAGTCGGGATGCAGCGGACTGAGAGGCAGCGTGCGGTGCAGCAGATTGGGATGTCCCGTAGGGCCCCCGGATAGAAGTGTTGCTCATCAGACCTCTTCGGTGCTGTAGTAGAGAGACCGCTGACGTAAACTTCAGGGCTGGAACCTGAACATCGTGCAGGTAGTACAGCTCGAGATGGAGCCGAAGATTAGCAAAAATGCTGGCCGTTTAGTACACCACTGAGCGCAAGCAATTTCCTGGAGCGCGTGTAGACTGGTCAGTGCCAGTGCTCGAGTTGTCGCGCGTTGACCGCGCAACGGAGATTCCGGGTTACGTCTCAAGAAGGGGAGCTAATAAGCAGATATGACCGTTGGTTGAGGTTTACAGCTGCTGTGATACTTTCCAACGCTGTAGTGATGGTATAAAGACCACTACAGAACCATTTACGAAGGATCAGGACATGGCTTACCGGTGAGCAACGAGTGAAGCTTGAAGGAGAGACGAGCGCTTGGACACACGTATCATCAGGGGTTTCAAATGGTAGCGTACTTGGCCCACTTCTGTTCGCAATTTACATCAATGATCTCGATCTCAACATCCGTAAAAAAAAACAAATTCGCTGATGATACTGAACTATGTCATCCTGCCATAAAAAGAGCAGAGCTTCAGCAAGACCTTGACCCCCTCATGGAATAGAGCGCAACGTGGCAGATGAGCTTTAATTTAGACAAAATGCTCAGTACTGCACATAGAGCTGGTGAATCCTTCAACCCCTTTGATTATGAACGAGACGGTATTGGCTGCCATCACCCAAAAACGTGACTTGGGAATCACTAAAACAAACCAACACAATTAGCAAGTTGACAACAGTTTGAAAATGGCCAGCACAGTATGGGATTAATCGCCAGAAATTTTGAATACAACTCTAAGGACATCATCGCTCCCTTGTTCAAGGCATTAGTGCAGCCACACTTAGAAATTGCTGCTCAATTCTGGTAGTCACATCTGTGTAACATATCGATATAATGGAAAGACTGCAACGCAGAGCAACGAAATTGATACCTCAGCTGCGAAACAAGCCTCATCAATGTCGCCTAAAAGAACTAGATCTCATCTCTTTCGAACAAAGACGACTCAAGGAGCAACTAATAGAAACATTCAAGTATTTGAATGGCTTCAACGACGTACCTAGAACGGGACTCTTTGAAAGAGACCTCAATGATCGCTTGCGAAACAACAGTTAAAAACTCAAGCATAAAGCTCGAAGAAGGACCTTAAGTTAGCACATCTTTCCGTATTTCATAGACAGCATTTGGAACAGACTCCCTTCCGATGTTGGCGCGGAGTCGGTCAACGCTTTTAAAAATCGTTTTGACATATATTGGGAGAGACATCCTCCACAGTTAAGAACTCCAGGATTCGCAAACTCTTAACGACCAAAGCTTCCGAGGATGCCTTAGTAAGTCCTCTCTCCCGCTCCAACTACTCAGTTTCACATCTCTAAGGGCCAGCTCACATGTCACTCATTTCAACGCGTTCACTCCCGAAAATGAACACGAGCCGTGAGTCAACTTCTGCTGTCGCTGTCCACACGTAGAAGCGACCTTCGCTTGAATAACGCGACGCATTCACCTATGATCTCGTTTCTTTATATTTTCGCTTATGTTTCGCGACGGCTTGAAGTCCTATTCGTATCCCATAATCTTATAGCCCAATAAAGAAAATGAAATTATTGGCAGCAATCGCTTCGTAGTGAAATCAAAGATGGCGCCACTGCCCTAAGTACAACCGTTTATGCTCAACTAGTTTTCTTGTGTTAAAGGAACACAGTGATTTTGACCGTTGAAGCGAAGGTAAAGAAGCATTTTAATCAACTTTCTCATGTTTTAAAAACTCTAGAGGGTTAATTCTGCATGTACATGTTCTGTTTACTGAACTTTAATTACGTCACGCGTTCAAAAATGCGACATGTTTCATCCTTCCGTCTTTTTTTCTGCT
>LQNS02276924.1:14459904-14473478 GCA_001587735.2 Parhyale hawaiensis | reverse complement strand
GAAAAATTTACAGGAATAAATATGTTCTTTAAATTCATTTTTACGTATGCTGTGCAAGTTTCAAAACGATCTGACCATGAATAAAGAAAATAAATTGGCTCACCTAAAGTAAAAAATTGCCAAGAATAGTAAAAATTGGAACGTGTCTGCTAATGAGTGAAAAGGATTAGCCCTACGTTATAAGACTGATGGTCTAAAATAGGAGTGCGTTGGTGTAAAACCATACATTGCTGTAGCAGACCAGACTGCTGGAGCTATTGCTTCAGATAGAAGGCTTACGTGATAACGTTGAGCCCCCAATCATTCCTAGTTTGCGGTCAGCAGCTTACAATTTTGGGAATCTTAGGAATACTGATGTAGCAATTTAAAAAAATTAGCGTGGTGAAGTGAATCCACAGCGATCATCTCGCCAATAGAGCTAGAATCCATCAGCTTCACTTGACTGGTCTTATGCTCCTGCAGAAACCGCGCACAAAAGGAATTCCTTATGAAGGACGAAAATATAAAATCTTCAAAGCAAAAAATATCCGCTAGTTACGGAGACATTTAGTGTAGCTAGTAGTAGTAGTAGTAGAAGTTTTTACTAGCGCTTCAGTGGCCCACTGCCTATATCGCGCAGGGTAATGTACCTATCTTTAGCTAATTGAATGTGGAAATCCAACAACTGTATGCAATGCGGGAGATTTTATTCTTCGTCAGAGATAATTCCGCGAACGGAAATTGGACGGAGACGATTATTCTCTCCCGCACAAGGGGAATGCCAAATTTTCCGCCGCGAAATGGTCAACTGCGAAGCATGCCCCAGCACCGACCACATAATCGGTCATTCCTCACTGATCACAAACTAGTTTCTTTTATTTAGATTCCAAACCTCTTTGAAAAATCTTACCCTACCAAATCACTGGCCGGTACCGGTATGCATGCATTACAGCCGTGTCTTTCGGAAGAAGAAATTTTCCCAATTTATCTCAAATTTAATACAGAAATGAGAGTTACTTTACGGCGCGAAGTGCAGTTCCCCCGAACGAATGCGTTTACACAAAAGGTTTTGTTTGAGAGACTTTCCCTGGAATTAGTTTTTGCTCATGACCAGTCGATCAGGCATGTTTTAGTCAAAAAACTTTGACCTAGGTAAGGTCAGGTGAGAAGTCAAAATTGGTTGCTCTCCCGAAATTTTTTCACCTCACGTCCCACTCGTAACATCGACAGATACAGGGTAATTCCCAATTTTCTACCAATCCCTATTGCTTGCTAGATTTTCGTGGAAGATTCTTACAGTCATTATAAAAAATTATTTTTTATAGCGACGCTTCCCGTGGTTAAGGTGAGGTGCTAGAAAGCACTGGAGTAACATGCGAGGGGACGATGTTGCAAGAGTCTTGAAAAACACGAACTGCGTTAGTGAGGCGGAAAACAATTCAGAATGAAACCTCAACTAAGTTATAGAACTAAAATTTGAACTTCGTGCAGTGCAAGGGGGTTTCAAAAGGGTGAATCTCAAGCCGATATCAACTGGGACAATTCCCAATTAACATGTACACAAACAGACAGATTTCACTAATGAACACCTTTACTACAGTGCGAAGTAAAGAAACAGAGTCAGGAAAGGAAAGCGTCGTTGTAAACTTTTCGAAGTAACGATGAAGAACAATCATGACATTACAGAAACGTGGACACTACTCACCAAAGACCAAGAATGATGAGACTACACCAGGTTAACACATGGGGCAGGGCCAAGTTGCGGTGCACCATGGGTAATAAGGCTTGTGACGTCACAAAATTCAAATACGGTAATACGCAGCTATTTTACATTGTTTCTCCATTATATCAATTGGGCTTCCAGAGTGTCCTACATGCACTACATCTTTATAGTTGCACAAAAATACGCATCAAAACATCTAGGAACTTATTTACCATTCTGAAGGATAAAATTTTACCATTATTATTTCGGAGAGCGTCTGTAAAACGTTGCCCTAAACTGTGCTGTCGCGTACGCGTCGTTAACAGATCCTCCGCTCCTAATTGTGAAAATGACCGACCTCATCATTGGAAAAAATGCTGGATTTAACATTCGCCAGTTTCATCAGCATCGTTCAGAAAGAAAGTTTAGGAATGGGAAATACGGTTAGCTAGTTTTTTTCCCCAGTTTGTAACGCGAGTCGGACGCGACACTTACTTAAGGCCGCGCCCCATTGGAGAGACAAGCGAAGTGCAACGCGACAAATTTTTTGCAAGACAAAATGTAACGGAGGGTACAGCAGTCTGCTGCCCCCACCGCCGCAACTGCGATGCCTCGCGACACCTGTGCATTGCTGCAACACGACTCCCGGAAAAATCGCATTGCGTCGCTTGTTGCTTTCGGTGGGGCCCCGGCCTAATACTGCTGTAACGCACGCACCGTACAAATAGCTGATTTTCTTATAATTTTGCTGAGCAATTGAATGTCTTTTTCGTATAGACCTTTGCTTTCATGTTACTTCCCCGGAAAGAAAGTAATTTGTTTGTCTATTGCTTTAATGTTTTATAAACAATCCTTGGTAAAACGTTCTTCTATCCCAGCGTTTAATCATACTCATCTGAACAATTTTTTATTGCAGCGGTTTGGAATTATAGAGGATAGTAGATCATTGGCAGAAGACAAAAATAAATAGAAAACACCGAGTTGTTCACTCATATTATTCTATTTTCAGAATGCCATATTACTCTCGATAAAACTCACTTGATACATTATTGCATTTCAAAGACGATAAATGTGACTCAAAAAGTGCGTCTGACACATGCGGGCATTTGCCGGGTTCAAATCATGTGCTCTTTTAACAGCCTTTTAACCAACGTTCTTTTAAAATTTTAGCACCGAGAGAGCTAAAATAGTTCGTAGATGCTTTGATAAATATTTCTGTGCAACGATAAAGATTGTAAGACATGTAGGACACTCTGGAGGCCCAATTGATATAATGGAGAAAATGTAAAATAGCCGCGTATTATCGTACTTAAATTTTGTGACGTCACACGCCTCATTACCCATGGTGCACAGCAGCTTGGCCCCGCTCCATGGGTTAACCTTGGGTAGTCATCGTCCTTGCCAAGGACCACACAAAGCAAACGTGTCAACTCAATATTGCTATGAAATCGCTTTTGTTGAAACTGTAACCATCAAACGTTACAATGGAAGCTTAACATATTTTTTTTCTGCGGTCGGGAAATAAGATTCTGAGCGCTATGTTTGATCAAATAATACTACGAATTTCGATATCATGAATACGTTTGTGATATGTAAAGAATATATCGAAGCAATAAATACTGTCTACTGTAGTTGTGAAAGGACAATCTCACGTTTTCTTGTTGAGTTTTAGCTCCTGAATGGAAAATTTGCTGATGATTTTCTATTAGTGAAGTATTCACGTGCTAAATCCACGTCTTTTAATAAAACATCAACGTGATAAGAGTATTTTCTTTTAATAAAGCATCAACCTGATTAGATTTCTTTTTTTTTTAATGAAACATCAACGTGATCAGAGCTTTTCTGTCAATGAAACTTCAGCCTGATGTGAATGTGTTCAATGAAGCAACGAGAGGAGAGTTTCTTCCCTTAATGAAACAACGACGGGATTATGTAAACTCAACTTTGACAGCACCCTCAACTGGGAAATTTACATGCACTAGTTTGTGCTAACGACATAGGCTCACTGGCACCAGAGGAGTAAGTGCAGCTGCAGTCGACCACGGATCATCAAGAACTATGGCGCCAATTTAACGGAAGATTCAAATGACACACAACAAACCCCCCCCTACCCCTTTCATATCTGAGAAAGGCAAGTTCCACCACGGCGCAGTGCATGCACATAACATTACTGTCGAGCCAGCACACCTATAGATCAGCAACGAGCTCGCGTGCTTGGGTTGGCACCGAACTAGCGATACAGGAATTGTGAGCTGCGTAGTAAGCATGCCGCTACCGTGGAGGTTTTTCATTTATTGAACCATCTACGAAGTGAGGTCTTCACAGATATGAATGGAGCGTTCTTGTAGCAAGAACTCACATTGCCGTATTTACAAAATAAATGCAAATGCTAGAAACCTTGCAAATAAAATACTTCATTCAAGAGACTTCCGGAGTTTCTCTCGCAGCTTGAATCGTAACGCAAGTGGAGCTGTATCGTCTAGAGTCTGGTGTCTTGCTTGTGTATCCGTGCCCCGTAAGTAGCCTTGGCTCAGCGTCCAGTGTCTTATAGGCTTGCCGCACAGGATGTGCTAAGCTGCTGTCTGTGAGTTTCAGGGAGGATTCTAGCATCTTGTCTACTAGAAGCTTAGAAGATGAACTCATTATATTCTGATGAAATATCATTTACTTATCGCTTAAGTAGTTATTATGCTCTAGTAGCCAAAAGGTTAACACTTTACTGCACGATTCAAATAGTACCCCCGTTGAAATAAAACTAATTAGTACGCGTCGTGCATCGCTCGCCACACACATTTAAAGGCGCTGGCACACCAAAAGCAGTTCTGTGAGAAGCAGGAAGGCTGGCTGTCTGTTAATGAGAAGCACGGAATGCATTGGAGCGCGCACACCGAACAGCGGCAGCGGCCTGCTCAACAGCCGCTGTTCAGTGTGCGCACTCCAATGCATTCCGTGCTTCTCAAAACTGTCAGCCGGGACTGTTTGCCTGCTTCTCACTGAACTACTTTTGGTGTGTTTCGGCCCTTAGGCTTGAAATTGAGCAGTTGAAGTGAACCTTCAACACACTTCAACTCTCATGTCTCTCGGTTACGTCATGCTGCATGTCTAGTGCAAGGTATTATTTTCCAAATTGAGCTTGGCGTGTCTCCGGCGAAAACCTTAGCGCCGTCAAGTTCCCTGATAGTTGCGCTTGTTACGGCTCGTGAGGTTGGTTCAAGCGATGGCCAATTGAACGAGTTTCCTCAACTTCGTGTCAGAATTTGTTGCCCCTCTAAAGCCAAAATCGTCGAAACTCAGCTCTTATGACTGCCGAGACCTTCTGTCGGGCGCAGCCTCAAGCCGTCAAGGGCCAATTTTCTTCAAGTTAAAAAGAAAAAAATACTATTCCTGTAAGACCTTTAAGTTTTGGCCCATGGACTTAAAGTAAATAAAGAAATACAAATAATAATAAAAATAAAAAAGCAAGGCATTTCAAGTTCCAACCCAAAATTTCAAAAGATATGCGAAATTTGACTAATAGCAATAAACCTTTATCTTCACACTATAGATCTTGGTTCCCCGTACGCAATTCAAAGTGTCTGCGTATGTTAATTGCTACCTCCTGCACACAGCGATGTCTGTTTCACTGCAAATTTAAAGAGATTTCCGGAACTTTGCTAAGTCAGCCGAGATGATGGCTAACATGAAGAAAAAAATCTTCCAGTTGACCCAAAGTTGTGTTTGCTTGGACACATCAAGAACTTCGAATACTTTGCACTCCACACAAACAACAAAAGACCGTAGTGTGCACCTGCCTTTACTGACCAAAGACTTGCCCGGCTAACAATTTGCTTACGTGGACTCAATGAAACATTCGGACGATAAGCTGAAGAAACTAGGCTATCTGACGATGGTGTGAGTGTGATCCCGCCTTTAGCATTCCCGTAAACTGTGCGTTCAAGGCTACTCCCCTAACAAAGTTTACGGCTGACGCAACGCAGAACAATAGATGAACTGCATTTTTAATTCCTCGAGCAGCCTTCACTTTCGGCAGGGACCTCAGTTCCTATTTGGCGCAGATTGTTTTTTACTTGAATTGAGAAGATGAATTCATTTTTTAGTGCGAAGTGTCCACGAGAGCTGCTGAGCATGAATATGACCAGCAACCCAATTTCAATAGCCGGTAGAGTTATTTAAAAATTTATATTGCCATCGGAACAGACCGGCCGTATCTTTAGAAAGCATCTGAATTTATACTGTATCTGAAGCGATAGCTAGAAACAAGAAAACGATTGCGAATTCTGGCTCAGGGACATGTTGTTTTCACTGGGATTTCGAATCGGAATCAGATGCACAAGTAAAGGAGTCGTTTGCAGAGCCTCTACCTAACACGCAATCAACAGACGGGTCGATTGGTCGCCAAAAGTAGGCCTTCGATGCTGTTCTTATCCTAAACTTCAGGCAGGTGCGCTGGTTTCGACCTGTGGAATTTACATTCAGGCTTCGACACTTTATCAGTTAATTTTGAGATCTCGAAATAACTCGCCTCCCTAAATCAAAATAGGAAGCTGTTCCAATTAAGGGAGAAAAAGGAAGAGACATATACAGTCAGGCAAAGTACAGCGTGGAAACCATGCACTATGGTGTTCTCACACAGGATCAACGCGCATGGGAACAAGTCGGGAAAGAAGAGGAAGAATCGATAAAAAAGATCAGTAGGAGCAGTAGGAGTACGTAATCGGGAGGAAGACATGTGGGTGAGAAAAACAGACGTCTTAAAGGCCTAGCTAACGGCTAAGATAACCTACACAAGTTCCATGGGGTTGTTGCTCCCCATAACATAGGATGAGCGAACCTACCTAACCTAGCCCTGTGACCCATCCCCGCGGCCCCTGAGGGGACAAACCAGGAAGCAAAGAAAGTAACGGGAGAACTCACGAGAAATTAAAATCAAAAAGTGACGTCATCATCGGCGAATCTATGGCTGAGCAGCCTAGGAGTATTTTAACTAATTTAACCAGAAAAATCGTATTAAAATGTAAAATTCGTCTCTAGCGTATAAATAAATTAAGAGAATATAACAGTAATTTAACAATTATCTACAGAAAATTGCAGTGCATGTTGGTGGAAACTTTCACAGCACTAGCACCGAATTTGGCCTTTTTTGGCGACCTGATTTACCTTCTTTTTCTTACTTGAAGCCTTGTCTACACTTCATATTCAGTTCACAGTGCTCTTCACAGAACATATATTCCTTACCAAGTTACCAACAAATATAAGCATCATTATAGCCAATTCTGTACCCGAGAGAAACCGCATGCAGTTAGCCTATTGTTCGAACTTTCTGTACTTGACAACATTTTACAGTACTTTGCAGATCAAGTAGCTGGACAATTATGAGCGGCAGATTGAATTAAATAAATCGAAAAAAATACAGTGATCTGTTCAAGAAAACAACTTACGATCGCCTGAGGTCCCACACTCAAATATTTCGACTCGTCGATGAGATGTAATATTGCTACGTGCGGTCACGGCTAAGTTTCATTTTAGTCCTATTGAGTCCTCCCGTTGCATTCTTTGCTTCTTGGGACGGACTGTGTAGATAAAATTCTAATCGGGTGGCTTTCTCTGGTAATTGTTGCTGGTATTTACTAAACATAAACTAGGCCCTTCTTTCTTCGTGTACGAGAAACTGACTTTTTAATTATGTACTTCATTAGGATGGGGCGCATCACCCTCGAAGGTATTAGCGCCCTCTGACATTTTAATTGGTCCTGATGTAGTGTTGAGACCATTTTAGGTCGCGTTGATTGAGTCGTCAGAGTCGACCTAAGCCAAGCCCGCTCGACATGACTGGATATGAAGACAGGAGCTCCAGCTTCGTCACTTTGAATAGTGTTGCTGGTGGTAGCAGCAACCCAATTTCGCTGAGCCCTCTGAACACTCCACGTAAAGGAGAATGATTGAATTTATGGAACTCTGAAGGATAGTCGAATCCGAATCAATAAATTGAGGGCCAACGCCTGAAATATCAATCAAGAGGTCGAAACCAACGCTCCTGTGTGAAGTGCCGGGGAAGTCAGGCCTAGAAGGCTTCATTCCGCTACCCATTCGTACGTGCCTATATCACTGAAAGAAATCCTAGCTTTTGAAAACGTGTTCCGAGCTTCAGAACACGCGGTCGCTGTGCTGTAGGAGTAGGATAAGGCAGGCATTTTCTCGCTGCACAGCAAGGTATGTTGAACCGGCACGCTTATTACAATTTGATCAATATTACGGAGCTGTGCAGAGGCTTGAAGAGTGTCGTGCGCTTACTGCACGTGTGCCGACGTGTGCCGAGGGCTCCAAAGAGAGGGCTGCTACGCGTGAACTGCTGCCCCATTGCGCGCGTCCGATTTGAGGGTCTGGGGCACGCGTTGATGTGCAAGTAATGCACGCACAACTGTGCTAGTTTTTGGGACGTTTCGGCACACATTCATGAGCTTCCAGTACGCTCCACTTCCTTCTGCGATAAAGATAGGGTTCGAACTACTCTGGTGGATCTCAGCGTCTTTTTTCCGAATAGTATTATACCCTCGAGAAATTATTATTCGCTTCAGTGTTTTACCACCCTAGGCGCAGCGAGGCGATTCATGAGCGAAGCTCTATAAAAAATTTTTTCGGTACGAATGTTTTATTTATCTAGGCATTCCTCTCGGAGAAAATAATTCTGTTGGCTCGCTGCGTTACCACTGGCGCTGAAAAGGCGCTAAGAAAAGAAAAAGACACTCGAGTGGACGGCCCCGTTTGAAGCCTTCCACACGAGAGAGAGTAAGGAAGTCCCTCGTACTAGGTTGGCTATCTAGATCGACAGCCATTGCCTACAATAAGGCCTCAGCAACTGAGATAACCACGAAGCGGCGGTTTTTTGGGCATATTTTATTAGGACAAGAGGTGGGAGAACGATCGCACAGAGTACCTTGCCAGCTGAGCATTGCCTGCTGCTCTCGTAAATTTGGTAGCTCTGCCAGTGCTAGTGACGTGTAGCCGTCAACTGGGGATGACCCTGCCAATCCCCCCGTTTGCTTTACTAACTCTTCCTTCAGTGTACTGGCCCACCTCGAGTAATAAGGGGAGCTAGAACGCCTCCTGGTGTTAGACTATCACCCGAAGGAAACGGAGGCATAAAGCTAGTGAATATAATAGCTCATGAATAATAACATCGGAAAAAAAAGAACGGCTAGTGCTCCAGGCGATCTTATACAGAGGAGGAAAATTCAACGCAGTCATGTTTTAAGGCCAGCTAGGTCTAGTTTTTTTTTGGCATGGGTCACATCTAGGTCAACGCACCAAACTCTCTACAAAAAATTATGAACGTCGCTCAACTCCTTCCACCACTAAGAGGGTGGACCGACATACAAATATATATACTTAAATCTTCAACGAAAACATCATCACCTCTCTCATTTCGTTCGCGGGTAATAAAACCTATCTTTACAAAACCTCGTCAGCAGGAATTGCAGCCAGCTGCAACATCCCGTGCGGAAAAAGGACTTTGGACACTTGGCTTTGTGAGGCCCAAACATATTGTGACAGTGAAAGAGCCCTCCAGAATATACCCGCTGAGAACCTACGAGAAAATTAAGTAACTTAAATTTCTATGTTGGTGAAGCATACCGTTTAAAGCATATTACGGGGATGTTCGATTGGGCAGCTAAATTAAGCCTCTACGGCTTCTCGTAATCGTCGGCCAGGCGCCCTGGTTTCGACTTGTCGATTCATATTTCAGGCGTTGACTAGTGATCAATTACCTGTGAGACTTCCATACACTTTTATTCTGTAACATACAGATTTCAGTCGACGTAATACAATCGAACTGTTTCTTGTACATGTAAAATCATTCAAAGCGATAAAGCAAAAATTCCTGCCTTCCATGGGTAACATTGAGGACAGCCCACCAGACTCCCTGCAAAAAATCATTAACCTGGCTGAACTCCTTCTACCTGTTTTCACTGGAGAATAAATTTCATCCCCGTCATTTTTTATGACCAGCTATTCCCAGTTTTTTGGCATGGGTCACATCGAGGGCAACCTCCCAAACTCCCTGCAAAACAATATGAACATTGCTCAACTCTTTCGACCATTTATTGGGTGGATAGACAAACATATTTTATACATATATATATATAGCTAGATGGGGCTTTAAACGCAAGCGAATTTAACTGTAAACGACGTTTAGTGTCATCAGCGGAGGTTAGGTGTATGTTTGAACTTTATACCTAATGAACCAACTACTCTACGGGGCTCTGCTTGTTTTCCCGACAGATAAACGCGCTGGGTCTTCTACAGTCCGCCACCACTACTGACCACCACCCTACTAGAGAGCCCCTTCAAATGAGCCCCCGTTCATAAGATTAGGTGAGGCCAGGACTGGTTCTGCTAGCGTTCCTAAGTGTTTTTAATACATTTATGTGAGTTTTTAGTGTTTTTATTGGTTTTTAATGTTCAGGTGAGAATTTTTTTTTTACTTAGGATCAATCTTTGATTGGCCTTACTTTGATCGTTAGCAGAACCAGTGCTGGCCTTTTACCTAACCTTATAGAAGGAGCTCATTGGCCTGTACTTGTAGGCTATTACACTTAACAGCGTTTCATACCGTACAATAACACCTAATGCAAAAAAATTACACTCAACGGACCAATTTACACCCAAACCTTTCGTTAGCTATATATATACAAATATTTATATATATATACACTTAAATTTTCAACGAAAACCTTATCACCTCTCTCACTTTGTTCGCGGGTGATAATAACGCTTTTCATCCGTAGTAAAATTTTAATTCGGCATTCCTTCCGGAAAATGTCTGTTGGCTCAGGGTGCAACTACTGGCGGGAAAAAAGGCGCAAAGAATAGAAAGACATTCGAATGGACGACGAAATTTGAGGCCTTCCACACGAGAGAGAAGTCAAACGAACTAGGTCGGGTATCTCGTTCGACAGCCCACCTTGAGGAACGGAAAGGGAAAATAGAGGAACTACCTAATTTTACAAAACTAACCTCGTCAGCAGGAACTGCGGCAAGATGCAACATCTCCTGTGGAAAAGGCACGTGGGACCCTTGGGTTCGTGAGGCCTGGATAGTCGCGAAAATAAATGAAATCTAGGAAAGAGACTTATCGCAAGCACGGGCATCAGCAGCTGTATCACTACGTATGCAATACTAGAGGGCTCGCGCTGTCAAAAAAATGACAACGAAGCATTTGTGATGACCTTCTTCATTGATCATTCATTCGTTATTACAACTGCTAGCCAAAGCACCTAGCTGAGAAGAGCGTTTACGGCTTCACAGCCGCTCAGAATCGAAACTTTTCTTTCTCTGAAATATAGAAAATACATGGTTTATTGCAGCCCGATCAGCAACACTTAAAGTAATAGCTCAGATTCGGTATTGTGGATACGATAGGCTAGCCTATACAGTTCCAATAGTTTTTGCTCAGCGAAAGCTGTTTCATCGACCATTGGATTTGGGAGAATAGCTGAAGCAACGAAATCATCTGTGGGAAGAAACTACGAAACAAGATGCATAAGAGTGCCAATGGATACTTCAGATATCTTCAGTGCTGTGGTTTGAAGTTCGGCAATGTAAGAAGTGCATTCAGACATAAGGTCGCCCGATACTTTGCCGTAGATTCTATGTATGGAGAAGCTAATACTCGTACAAGTCGGACTAAGCCTGCGATGTCTTCATTGTTTCAACTGTCCTTGATTAAGACAAGTTTGCCATCTTCTGCAACCCGGCCCATTTTCTACTTAACAGTTTTCAATGGAACTTGAGAGGACGACCTGAGTCTCCAACCTGGGCTAATTTCCGCCTTTCTGTTTTGTTAAAGCGTGACAAAGTGGATACACCGATAAATAAACGAATAAATACACATCGGTCTTTATAATATTGTAGACATTATAGATGGGCATAAGGAAAGCTTTTGGATGCTTTCTGAACTTAGCACCATACGGAAAGTAATATTTCAGGTCGCGCGGGACATAATGAGGCATACATAGAAACTTGGGCACCAGCAATACGTTGCTGTGCTCCCATTCAGGATTAACTCTCCTGTAATAAGTAAAAACAGATCAAAGCATCTTCAGCTCGAGTGTGAAAGGCAAAGGAAACAATGTGTTTATGAAAGCTGTTCCACAGGTCGATCTATGCGGTAAAGGTAGCTGAAGAGGTTCCTGTTCGCAAGAAATGTGTGCACAGTGCTAGTACAAAAAGTGTGTCATAAATCGTTTAATTTTTTTTTGCTGTTTCTCACTTCAATATTTTAGTTTCAGGAGTTAGGTGTGTATATTACTGATAATTCCAAAAATATGTATTTGATACCTCTAACCCAAAGTTTTGGAAATAAGTAAAAAAGAAAATACGTAAAACGGATGTCCTGTAGTAATGACAATTCCTGTGAAACAAATAACGTAAAATATCTAATTCATACCGTAAGTAAAACAATAGAAAATAATGCAAATCAACAGCTGGTAATTATAGGGAACGGAAACCTAATTATGCATGTTATTGAAGTCAGATAACCTATTTCAATATTCTATACAACGCGTCAACTTACTAAAATGAAAACATTAACTGAATGTAACTAAAGTTATCTAATATTAAGCAATACACAGTTTTACATGATATAATAAAACTAACTGTACATCGCGATTTTCTCATTAGTTACGTTTAATAATTAAAACTTAAGCTCTTCTTCAGGCATTTCTTGAAGCAGATACCAGTGACATTGCTTATATTGTTATCTCGGCACACGTTCCCCATATTTAGCTATGGCTTTTCGCTCTTCATCCATAGCCACCATCTCGTTGGAGATGGATTGTTGCTCCTCAGTTAGGGTTCCCAGCTCTTCGTCCAGCGCTCTACGCTCTTCGAGCAGAGCAGTTACCTCGGCATTCTTCGCTCTTGCTTTGGCCTGACTGCAACTATCGTCTGCAGACACGATTCCGTACTCGGCCGACATGAACATCATTTCCTCGCATATATCTGTCCATTGTTCTAACAAGACTTTTCTACCACTGGATATCGCTTTTCTTCCCTTCGATATATCTATGTGCTCTTCTGATGCCGATTTTCGTTTCCTGGTAATTTTTCTCATCTCTTTGGCAATTCCATTCTTTCTAATCACATCTCGCCATTCATCAGATTGGTGGTCTCCATTCTCGTCGCCATGGTCTTTCGTTGCTCTGTTTAAAATTGAAAGTTCTTTTTCTCCAGATAAGAGGTTTCTTTGGTCTGATAATTCATATCTTTTATTTTCAACGGATGTTCTTAAAGCTCTCACCGCTTTCCTGGTCTCATTCAAGTTGGGAGCGAAGCCCGAGTCGCCATTTTCTCTTCCATTATAAAAACCTGGAGCCATAGCTGCATCCTCTCTACTATGAAAGTCTCCTGCTGTGTTTTTTCCGTCAAAGGCTACCGTAACCGCTTTCCAGTCGTTTATTGAGCAAACTTCATTTATTTGTTGAACTTCGTGAACGTTTTTGGAGACGGAAATGATGCTAGCCGAATCTGCAAACTGAGGAACTCTGCACGTAAAAACTGGGGATAACTCATTTCTTGTGGAAGACGAATCACCAGCGTCAGACATAAGCGTGTTGCCAGTCACTGAAGATCTCGTATGAAGCATTGATGAGTTTTCAAAAGAAGTTAATGGCTCGAACCGAGGAGGCGACGGTGGCGCGGTCCGATGCGGCGGTGGAGGTTGATCGGCATGAGGAGGAGGAGGAGGAGGAGGAGGAGACGGCGACCGAGCTTCGGCCCTAGACGGCGACCGAGCTTCGGCCCTAGACGGCGACCGAGCTTCGGCCCTAGACGGCGACCGAGCTTCGGCCCTAGACGGCGACCGAGCTTCGGCCCTAGACGGCGACCGAGCTTC
>LQNS02276924.1:14439194-14449424 GCA_001587735.2 Parhyale hawaiensis | reverse complement strand
TCCTATGTTATTCCCATAGAGCGTGACAGGAAAGATATAAATATATAAATAAATAAAAACACGACGTGAATTATTATATAGTAGAAGATTCTCCTAATTTATTTATTCGCTAGAGATGAATTTCCCAATTTAAGACTATTTTTGTGGTTAAATTAGGTAAAATAATCCTAGGCTGCACAGCCATAGATTCGTCGATGATGACGTCACTTTTCTGGTGCTAATTTTTCGTGAGTCCTCCCGTTACGTTCTTTGCTTCCTGCTCATGATAAACGGAACTGGGCCCCCAGAGTAGCTCACATCTAACTGTATTCTACTTAGAATTTTTAGTTAGTCCTCCAGAATATCTTTTCAGAGCCCACTTTGTTTCATTTTTTCCTTTCATCTTCTAACCAGTAACGTTACCTACTTTATTCTCCCATTACTATTTTCTAGTGTGATGTTCTATGTTACTGTTTCAGGGGTGCTATCACACTACTATCAGTTCCTTGCATATATCCACTAATACCTGGCGCATATTGAAGGTCTGTTCATACAAGAGCTACTGAAGAGCTATAGAGAACGTATGAGGGTGCCGTGCATCTGCCTGAAGTTTCGAAAAAAGTCGAGCCTCGATCGAGGGCTTAATTTCGGCGCCCAATTGAACATGCCCCGGGACATTATCCTTACCAAAGCATCCATATTGCACTGGCAGAAAAAGTAGATATTTTTACAGTAAATCTTCTATTTTTGGTGCCTGTATAACTCAAGTAAATGTTTATTCTTTTTTTTTTTGTTCATGAGCTATTAGCATTGATGTGCAGAAACTTCCTCCGCTGCAATCCTTTCACGCGTGACAACTCGACTATGCCAACCGTGCTTCACCCGTTACTGATCACAGTGGTCAGGTAACCATAATAGGGTTTCTTACATAAAACTATGCCTACGAGATCCTTTTCAGTCGCCAAGTAAAGGGTTTATAGAGCTTACCAAATTTGTTCATTTCATCATAACGATACTCGAAGGTTGCGGTTGATTGGGCGTCAAAGTCTTTGTAATAAAGTCGGCTGACCACTAACAACTTTCGTTGCCGCTAGCAGCTTAGAGGCAACTCAACTTATCCGTGTACGTAGCTACGGCACGGCTTCAGCCGACACAAACTTTAACTGCTTCAAAAATTATCAAATATTTCAGTTGCTACTGCAATTTTTACACCCTAGCGAGTGAGAATATTGAACTTTTAACAATCTCTCCTAATCATGAGCGGTTCGGGTCCACAATGATTGATATTTCAAGAATTATAGCACTATGTTCATAGACGCATTGCTGAAGTCACGGCCGCGACTGCACAGTCGGATTAGCTAAGTTGCTTCAAGGCTGCTAGCGGCAACGAAAGTTGTTAGTGGGGAGCCGGCCTTAGTCCAGGCCACTGACTTGAGCGGAAACGCAGACGAAGTTTTGCAGCAAGAATCATAGGCTAATAAACAGCTTATAGAACATCATATTCCCATGCAACGGTGTTTGAGACGAACATATACAAACAGAGGTTGGTGAAGCACTCTCGAAACTTTTTTTTTTCATTCTTCCAGTCGCACAGCTTTTTTTATAGACTTTGGGCGCTAATACCCTCGTCGGTTACGTGCCGCATCCAAACGACTGCGCGAAGGCGTTAAACGGGCAGTGGCGAGGCCTCAAAGTTAGTCCCTGGACAAACGATTAGAGGCAGCCCAGCATTTTTGGCACCTACCCTGCGTATATTGGGCTTTTGCGGATAGAAAAATTGAAACAAGCGTAATCTACAATCTTTCAGTGGTTGAAAAAAAAAGTTTTCCATCAAGATATGCTGGAAATTTGCTGCGTCAGAGCCAGAAATATCAAGATCCAGCACAAGACGTTATCGGGCCGATTTCACGGTAGAGACCCAGGCCTGTACTTGAGGCCTTGGAAGTGGTTGGACCACATTCAAGCATGCCAGTGATTAGCGGCCCCACAGCCCTTCCAACTACCAGAATAATGCAGAAGTTTTGATTTTCAGCGAAACCCCAGAGCAGCAAGTACTTATGAGGCAGTTTGATGCAGGAGAGCAGCGCATTAGGGATTAAATCCTTAAATATTTCGGCCATAAGACGATCAAGGGTTACTGGCTGCAGCCACGGCCTTCTAGAGTACGGACCTGGGTATGGGCCTTGACAATGGTCCGATTGCGTACAGTCACTAGAAATATCTCGAGTCGCAGCCTGACATTATTAGACTGAACTTAAAATATTTTGGACATTTCGACAGAAATTTTTCGGTAAACTACTTACAAGTTACAAAATTGCGATAGCTTGAGTTTTTTTTATCCGGATAAGCCCAAAATATACGGAGCATGTACCAAAACATATCAGGCCGCGTCTAGCAGTTTGTCGTGCGACTGTACCGATCGGACCAACTTCGTGACCTAGAGATCTAGGCCTGTACCTTAGGAGGCCTTGCTACAGCTCTTAAAATAGACACGGAAGCGATGGGGGCTTTCAGGGACGGTACTGCAAAATATAAAAACCCCTAAAGGACCGCCGCAGTCAAATCTCAAATGCATATATATGCAGTTATCTTATTCATAAATATCATCTACCAATTATTAACTCCATTAGTTTTACCACAGCAGCTCAATGGGCGCTTTCGATTGGGCAGCAAAACCGAGGCACCTAGGATCGACTTGTCCGAAACTTCATGCAGCTGCCGTGGCTTCGGCTTCGACTCCTCGATTCCAGTTTCAAAAGTGGGCTCTAAATCCTTTACCTGCGAGACGTCCATATAGTACTTAGTCTTTCTCCTTAAAATAGAGATATCAATCGGCTCAACGTAATCTGGCTGCTCGTAGCAGCTGTTCCACGATTCAAAGTGACGAAGCCAAAGATCCTATCTGCCGATCTGGACAAGTCAAGTCAACTGGGCTTGGCTTACCTTTACTCTGACTACACAATCGAACGTTTAGTTCAAGAATTAAAGCTTCAATCGAGGTACTGTCGACCATAGTCGAGTAGTAATATTCTAGTTGAAGAGCTCGTTCGAGTAGGCGCTGAAATGAATCCTTCGAGGCTTATCTCGACTGAAACTTCGGATAGTAGTTTGGGCTTTGTCACGTTAAATAGGGCTGCATGTAGGAGAAGAAACACCATTATGCTGAGCCAGCTGAACATTTCAGTTTGTTGTAAAAAAAAATACCAGCTTATGAAAGTCTCAATGATAACTGATTGAAGTTCAATGCCTAAACTCAAGTAAAGCCACGATGGCTAAATTTTGGCCTCAAGTTATAGTCAGTGGCTTAAGCGTCCGTTTCCCCACTAGCACGCGGTCACAGTGGAAGAGAGGCGTGACACATATTATGTCTAAAGATACGTGGAACCTGTGCAAAAGGGCGTTTCACGCAGTATTAATGCGCACAGAAATAGCAAGTCGGGAAAGAAGAGGAAGAAAGGAACAAAAGGCCGGAAGTAGGAGTGTGAAAATGAAGGAAGCAAACTGGACACAAACTATAGACGTCCAGACGAGCTAGCTATTGGCCAAGGTAACCTACACACGCCCCTTGGAAGCGCCCCTCTCCAAAACATAGGATGGGCGAAGCGAATCTAACCCTATGGCCCCTGAAGGGAATTTTGGAGCCCAAGCGAACGTACTCGCAAATCACACGTGACATAGCCAGATGTTCACGAAGTGGCACGTTCTTTTGTTTTGTGTGGCTTATCTAACGGCATTAATAGATTAGGATTAGTTTCACCTAAAAAAAGGTGTTCAAATAGGCCATGCCTATTATAACTGCAGGTAAGGTAGGGTACCTACTTACTGTACCAGCATAATCGGTATGTGCTTCCCACGTTCCCTTACGCCAGCCAGGGCCACACCACAGTTCACTTACTGGAGAAGTTAGGTCAGACAGAGAGCCTGCAGTTGCACGATGGTAAGGTCACACAAAGGTATCAGCCAATACAGTCACTTTTTACAGCAAGGCATCTTGGGTAATAATAAAAATGGAGGCAACGTGGGTAATTCCACAAAGGCGTCGTACTGTATGTGCGAGAGACGAAGTGTGCGTCGCGATTGTTTATTCTATTAAAGTTGGTAAAATTGTTCAATTACAGTTTGTGCTTATCATGTATTTATAACATTCTACTTTATAACCTGTTGTAATGCATAGTTTTCTTGGTGAACGATGATGGTCTAATTTTGCTTCTCTTTAACCTATGCGAAGCCTTGAAATTCGTGCAAAGCATTCTATTTTACGTAGGTAAACATTTTTAAGACGATTTCCTCAGTTCATTTTAGGGGGCAGGAAATCAAGATCCAATACAATAAAAGATCAGATTGTGGTCCATTCTTCGCCTCTACTTATGAAATTGTGTGTGTTTAGTTCCAGTTTGAAGCAAGAAATGATAAAATGGTGGAAGGTCTTTCTGACAGCTTTGCGGCCTCCTTTGTTTACTAACGATAGCGACGTCAGAATCACGGCGGTCGCCTTTTAGCTGAAATTAAAGTCAGCCGCAGCGGTCACGGATTGGTTGAAATTTGCCATCTGCGTGTGCGCTTAGATCAGACCTATCTTCAGTAAATGAACTTTGGACCACACTAGACTTCCAGAGACATTATGAGGATGTGTAGTTCACGTGTCATTCGTGTCACCATATCCATTACACCGTATGTGTTAAGATGCATACATTTCAAGACGACCGACAAGTTACTCATCGTCGTTTTCAGTTGTTGATGTGAAGGCACATGTGCCATCGGCATTATCGTCACAGAGGGCACGTTCGACTGGGGCCGAAATTAAGCTTTCGCAACTTTACTTGGCCAAGAAATCTGACGGGCGCGCTAGCTCCGAGCCGATGATTCACGTTCTACATGGTGACATTTTCTCTGCGAGACTTCTGAAAATTCACTATTACAACTCAAATGGGAATTTACAGTCTGCTAAAAATAATTGGATTGCCTCTTATACCTTCAACACGAGTCAGAGTGATTAAAGCAAACGTGTGCAGCTCCAGCATGGCACGTCAAAGAGGGCTTTGCTTAAATAATTGAGGATTCTAGTCCCAGGTCCTGATTAAGAGCCGAGTAGAACATTCACTTAAGTTACTGCTAGTCTCCACTTAGAAAATTATTGCTGCAGTAAACGGCTTTAGAGTTTCCGCAAAGTAACTAGATGCTGCTAGTGAACGGGAACGAAGACCTTGCATGGGGGGGGGGAGGAGGTTGAGTTTACCTGTCGAAACACCCTTACTGAGAAACCTCCACGCACTGGTGCGTTCAGCAGATATCTGGCCTCCCTCCTGGCCCCCGGAGGGCACGGCTGTAGTAGACATATTGTTAAGAAGAACGGCATTTGAGAAGAAAAGTTCCTATGCGACACATTGTAACCCGTCGACCATCCCCCTTTCTGGTTAGGGTCAGTATCCATGCACAAGGATTCTTCTGACATCGAATGCTGATTCAGCAAGTCAAGTGACCCAGAGCTTACTTTTCTGATCACCAGACACGAACTCCTGGTGCCTTCTGCGGTTCAGTCACTTTCAAACATCCTACACGAGCAGGCCAGGTCGAAAAAAAAGTTGCCGTCTTTATGCTCTTGAGAATGAAGGGACAAAAACTAGACGCTATTTTGAAACCTGCCTTGTATTTACCATATCTTGTAAAAGCTACAAAAAACAATATAAATGTAGTTTACGCAAACAACCCTAGTAAAATTGTTCCCATCTGAGAAGCTCAAATCATTCAAGAGCTTCAGAGGCCACTAAAAAATCAAAAGTCATTTCTAGTCCAACCCGTTAAGTGAAACAAAAACTAGTCGCCAAAGACAACCGTGATTCTTTTCCTCAATTAAAAGGGAAATATATGCAGTACATTATAAAGAGGCTAGCGATTGCAGTCATAATAATATATGTACACTAACTTACATTACATAGTAATGAGTCAATTGCCCCAAATAAAACAGCAATAAAGCTACTTCCGCTTTATTCATAATGAATGCAAAAAACGCGTATCAACTCTACAGCAGTCTACAAGATTAATAAATCTTTGTTCCTATCGTGCCAATTATTTTATCACAGTCACGATTACTTAGTTAACTATGTATAGATAACTATGTATCTCTTCGCGTTCACCAGTGTTAATTTAGATTTTTTGTCGTTAGGAATCCATGAAAGTTTTTCAACACTCTCTCCAGGGAGCCTTTATCAGTTGTAACTTAATTTTCGTAACCCCATTAATATGACGCTATTCTATTTCGCTAAAACCTTCTTGCATGTGAATATAATGAAACAAAGAACACCTCTAGTTAAGTACATCCTAGTTAAACAAATATTGAAATTGTCCCGTCTTTTGTCAGACTTCACTTATCTATCAGTTACAGCTTTTCTCTTATGTCTAAAGGCGCTGGCACACCAAAAGCAGTTCAGCGAGAAGCTGGCAAGCAGGCAGTTTTTGAGAAGCACGGAATTCATTGGAGCGAGCACATAGAACGGCGGCAGTGGCGTGCTCAACTGCCGCTGTTCAGTGTGCGCGCTCCAATGCATTCCGTGCTTCTCAAAAACTGAGAGCCTGCATGCCGGCCAGAATCTCTCTGAACTGCTTTCGGTGTGCTGGCACTCTTAGGAATAATGAATGTTCAGTATTTGGGGTATAGCGGATCTGTGCTGATCTTGCGACTCTGTCTTGGCTCCGTAGTAGGGCGGGAATGCCTTTGTTGCAAAGCATGGCGAGAATGCCCTGGCTGCAAAGCCTGGCGAGAATGCCCTGGCTGCAAAGCCTGGCGAGAATGCCCTGGCTGCAAAGCCTGGCGAGAATGCCCTGGCTGCAAAGCCTGGCGAGAATGCCCTGGCTGCAAAGCCTGGCGAGAATGCCATGGCTGCAAAGCCTGGCGAGAATGCCCTTGCTCCTGTGTACTACTGACAGACCGGTTGAACGTAGCTCGACAGGCTTTCGGCAATTCTTTCGGCGTTGACAACGAGCCAGAATTAACTCGCCCGACCGCAACCCTAGCCGCATCTTCTGGTGTGATTGATTCATGCTGTAACNCTGGCGAGAATGCCCTCGCTTCTGTGTACTACTGACAGACCGGTTGAACGTAGCTCGACAGGCTTTCGGCAATTCTTTCGGCGTTGACAACGAGCCAGAATTAACTCGCCCGACCGCAACCCTAGCCGCATCTTCTGGTGTGATCGATTCATGCTGTAACGGAATGAAGACAATGGGTTTCATTTTAATGCAAGCAGCCCCAGCATTTAACTCAGTCTCTGACTGCTGAAACTCTTCCATAGTTACAACGCTCTCCGGTAGCCAAGCGTCAGGAGACTTCTCTTCCATTACCATTTCCATTTTTTCCTCAATGTCCCGACACATGGAGTTTATCAAGGAGTTATTGTTTTTCACTGCTTCCTCTATCATCAGTTTTTTGAAGGTGTACCTATGTTCTAGCGGTAGACACCGTGCTTTGGCGACGACTGCGATAACCAAGGATACTAGTAGCGGATCTTCCTCTGAGTAGGTTTGACATTCTATGTCTTGATCAATGGTTACGCTGAGCTCTTCAAAACATTCGCTAGGAAGCTCATCTGTCCATGATCGCTTTAGAGCGTCGTAAATCTTTAATTCCTTTTTCAGAAGATCATCTTCGGCGTTCCGATTTGTAATTTCTTTGGCACAGGTATTACGGAATTGTTGAGGGAGTTTCTCAAAGCAAAATTTGTAATATAATACAACAATGACCTTGTATCGTATTTTCTTTACTGGCGCTTCCCGACCTGGCGATGCAGCCGATGATGGCCAAGTTTCCGAGAGTATGCGCTTCAAAAGATCGGGCTCCTGTTCACATGCTGCTGTTGTACTTTCCGGTCTTTCATTTTCCTTCATTTCGTACTTCTTACCAACTCCGTCAATGCGTTGCGGTATTTTTTTGCCTTTTTCAAATTTCACTAGCTCTTTTTCCGCGTTCCCCGCATTTTCAGGGTAGAAGACGTCCATTCGCCTAGTGGAATCATTTGAAGTGACACTCTCATCAGAAGCTCCACTGGCACTCATCCGCTTGTAGTTTGCCTGCTCAGTTTTGCTGCTCATCATCTTCCATTTCACCTGGTCGTTCTTGCGCCTTCTCTGCCTGCGTTTGGCCTGCTCGTTTTTGAGGCTCTTCCGCTTACATTTTGCCTGGTCATTTCTGCGGCTCTTGGGCTTGGCTCGGCACTTCTTACGATTCGTCATAATTGGTTGATGTACTTGGGACGCTTAGCAAAATGTTTGGAGATGCCTAACTGTAACAAAAGTTTACCGTAGCCGCACGAACTTGCCAACGTACATGGACAACGCCCTCTGCTATCCAGAGATGCCTGTCTCGGTTTCAAATTTCCTTGAAAATTTCAATATCAGGCTTCTACAACTTTAAATTCAAAATGTTCAGATGTTCAACATGAATAAAGAGCGTAGTATTTTCGTTCCAATGCCTTGTGGCAAATCCGTAGTTAATAACTAATGGATGAGATCGGATCACGGACTCCCTTGTTTGACTCTTCGAGATTAACAGAGTCTCATTGCTATCGCCTTTTGATGAAGATTTTCTGAATCTGACTAAAAATTTATTTCAAATTGTTTTTTTCGATAGTGCTGCAAAAAAAAAAATATATATATATATAAAACAAAAACCATTACGCTTTTATAATTGGGTATATACACCCGTTAAGAACAAAATTATGGCAAGTGTCTGTTTTAAGGAGTCAACAGAGATAGGTCCATTGAGTTAAACTAGCCTTTCTAGAAAAAATTAAATAATTCATAGCTTATCATTTTTCCCAAGAAAAAAAAAAAAATTTTAGAGCTTCGCATCCAGAGGATGTCATTGACAAAAGCTCTAATAATTTATCAAGCGCTTCAGTTATGACGTCAGTTGCATTACAAAAGATCGAAATTCAGGTGAATCTCAAGCCGATTACTCATGAGGCAGCCCCAAGCCTAAAAAAGAAATTTCTTGGCCGACCCAGAAACTGATTTACGGCTTTTGCTTCTGGGCAGCCTTCAATTCGGTTAGGGTACCATCACAAGGGTAAATCAAGATCAAGCTGCGTGATACTATTTATTGGAGTTCAATTAATACTTTTGTCTGGAGTCTTGAGAATTACAAGCTAACAATATTGGCAGTTGTATTATCTCCGCCAAGGAGGTTATATTTTGTCGAGTTTGGATTTGACTATTTGGCTGTTTGTCTGTTGCCAAGATAATTCATTTACCAGTGGAGCTTCACGAAATTTACTGGAATTGTTGGGCGTGGTGGGAGAAACCAGTATGCTCCTGATTTAGACCAATTATTATTATTATCATTATTATTATTATTAAATCATACGAGACTGGCGACGTAGGAACGGAGAAACTCCATGAGGTTAACAAACCCCCACGCAACCAGCCCAGCGGGTGGAGAAAACAAAAGAATGAAAAAAAAAAAAAGATGATCCGAGATCATAGAATAGCTCTGTGTACAGATCGTTTAAAGCTGCCAATACCAGCACCAGCAAAGACAGAGCCATCAAGACCATTCCAAACATCCACACACGATAGGAAAAACGAATGGGAATACTGGCCCGTACGGCATCGTAACGGTTCCAAGGCAAACTCATGAAGAGCACCAGTCCGCCGAGTATACCTCACCGAACAAATGGATCCGGAAGAAACTCAAACAGTGGATGACTGAGGCAGTTATAGATTTTATACAAAAAACAGACCCCACCAACTCTGCGACGATACGCCAGATCACAGGGCACAACACCATTCAACCGTTTGCCTTTTTTGTCCCCTAACTCAAATAGTTATGGAAGGATTTTTATGAAATTTACAAGAGGTCGGTATATCTCAAACAGTAAATGGCCAATTTTTGATGATCTGTCTGTCCCTTTGTCCCTACGCTTGTTACATTTGTTAACAAAACATCCCAAAAAATCAGGAACTGAGCTTTACGAATTTCACAGGAATTCGTTAGAAGCGTTAATAGACAAATGAAATGACTGCATTTAGATGTTAGTCGGTTCATCTGTTGGTTTGTTCCTAATATTTGTTAGCATTAAATTATTATAGTTCTAATTAGGTATTAGGTATTGTAAGAAGATTTAAGCCTCGCTAAATAAGTACTAAGCTCTTCTAAGAGAGGAAAAGGAAGGGACATATAGTATGTCGACAGAAAAACGGGGAACCCATGCACGAAGGTGTTCCCACACAGGATCAACGTGCATGGGAACAGCAAGT
>LQNS02276924.1:14359777-14372835 GCA_001587735.2 Parhyale hawaiensis | reverse complement strand
TTGAACGGTAAATAATTTCATAAAGTGGAAGATATTACTGGCCTTGATAATTTATTAAAATAATTCACGACAACGGGAACACCAAAAACGTCGACTGAAGTATGGTTCAAGTTGAAAGATGGCCGGTTCTACAATCTATAAGTTTCGATATGGCCACGGAACTATCTTTAAGTAACTCCAAAACAAATCGGGATGATAGAATTTCAGTAGTAATACTACCTATCAAGTGTTCATCTACGTTGGTCAATCAATACGGCGTCAAATTAACATTAGGGACAGACAACGCCAATAATAAGCCCCCTCTGCTTGCATGGGCAAAGGTCAAAAGACGCGCCCGGGTTTCCAGCTTTCCGAAGAAAGAATAAATAAAAGCATCGCCATGCAGTAATACGGATACTGTTTACTAAGGTTTATATGTACTCAAACTGTGTTACTCGCACGGGTTACAGAAAACTAAGAATACAAGCTATGTTTGTGGAAACAGCTGTAACTAAAAATGAATAATTAAAAAGATATTGCATATTAGTAAAATTTAAATCTTTTATTCGTTGATGAGTGAGCATCAAATGGACAAACAAGGACGTCATTCCTTAATTAACACAAACTGTTCGTGTTCTTTAAGCCCGCTGCAGACGAGAGTCGAAATGCTGGAATGTTTCCTGTTTTGGAAGAACTGCTTCGGAGACCGTAATTATAGCGAATTCAATAACTCTTCGACGTATACGTCGTAGTGAAGCTCGAGCTTGAAAGCGATTTTTGAAAGTGCGCAATTGGTACCGTCATATTGCAGTAACTCTAGCGGCGGCCCCGAATATAAGCATCATATTGGATAGTGTAGTAGGACGCGTTTGACTAGGTCATCAAAATGCACGTTCGATTGGGCGCCGAAATTAACCTTCAAGGTTTGATTCGTCTGAAACAGCAGACAGGAGCTTGGGATTTGGAACTCTGAAGCGGGCTGCCAGTGTTAGAAGCAACCCGATTGCGTTGAACTTTCTGTAAGCTCCTTTTTACGCCTTAAGATTACAGCTTTCTTGATTAGGTCAAGCGTAGCCCGTTTAATTTTGCCTGATTAGCTTCGGCTACCTATAGGCTGAATATACTTTTCTAGATCCTAATCGTGAGTTTTTAATTGATAAAATTTAGCCTCTTTGAAGTGAAGCATTATTTTCGTATTGTATTTATTTCATACTGCTCTTAACAAAACGTTTTCACTATATCACCGTATTTTTCGACTTGATACACCCAACTTCCCGCTCCTGTCAGGCCAGTTACCTGAGGTGCAGTGCACACACAACCCGGTGAAATGGTTGTCAACAGTTAAAGGAAGTTTGAGTAATAAACTGTTCTTATGGTTTCCCAGGCGCCGAGAAGTTGACATTACTTATATTTTTTCTAGGATTAAGATCCCAGCCAACGAAGGCCTGAAATATCACTTTCAAGATTCATACTCTCACTGATCGATGTGACGTCATGCGTCGACTAGCGGTCACAGTTGACTTTTACATATTAGTCTTGGTGACTCCTCTCTTTACGCTGTCTACTTCCTAGCGTAACTCCTGTCACTGGCTTACTTATGGCGGTTACATACCAACGTAAAGCCCGCTGCAGAAGAGAGTCGATATGTTGCGCGCGTTTGGTGGATTTGCGCGATCGATCGATCGCGCAAATCCACCAAACGCGCACAACAGATACACGGGAACGTTTCTCCTTGATCATCCAATTTTATCGAGAAGGGGCACAACTTCGGCTTGGTCAGATTTCAACTCTCCAAAATGGCTGAAAATCTAAGATGCCATTGCAAAAATTCTTCTACGATACGTGCCAGCTGCACAGACTAGAATATCTCTCTTAATTTCAAGTGAGTTTTAGCTCGAATTAACCTACGTTTTATTGAGATGTTCAAATACGTATTATAAGATGCAGTCACGAGCACCGAAACTTTTATTCCAGGAAACTGAAAAGTTCTTTTATTTTGAATCTCTCGTCAGCAGCGGGCTTAATATTGCATCGCAACCCTAGTCTACATCTGATTACATTGCAGTGGATGAGGCTTCGGCTTGCCCTGTGCTATACCATTGAAAAGATTATCTTAAAATACCAGTATTTCCGGCACGCTGATTGCTTGGATAAATGCCAATGGTCAAGCTTAGAGTACATTTCCTACTTTTGAAGCTCTGAGTTAATTTAAACTGCAATGGCGGATAGGGTTAGCGTGACGTATGACCGCCGGAGGTCGTAATAAGTGGGTAACTTGCGTCAGTGTGCACCCGCCTCTAGAGACTAGTTTACGCGCCATTCAAATCCACATGCACGTTCGATCAAGTGAATGAACAAAACCTTCACGTCAACTATTTGTCATTGTGTACCCGTACAAGTGACTTGCATTTAAATTAACAACGATTCGCTTTTAGTTGTAGCATTTCTATTTCTTCATATTACTGTTGATATTTTTAGTTCATTGGAAGTTACATTCCCATCCCAAAACCCTACTGCTTGGTGTGAAGGGGATCATTCTACCATACTCTTCAGATATATATACAGCCTGATGAACAGAAGTGAAATCATCACACAAGAACAGCTGTTTATTCAGAGCAGACATGGCGTCTTTTGCACACTGAGAACATTATCGGGGTTTCTTGCGTAAAGCCCGGTGCCCACATAACTTGTTCACTTGTTGGCAAACGGCGCATCACCATCCAGGGTACAAGCGCCCCCACGTAACAGCTTTCGTTGCCGCCAGCAGCCTAGAGGCAACTAATCTAATCTACTAGCGGCAACGAAAGTTGTTACGTGGGCTACGGGATTGAATGATTCTAATAAAGAACTCGGCAATAAAATACGTAAAGATAGATTTGTTCCAGGTTTCGGACTGCTACGAGGATAGAACCGGTATATTTTTCTATTTGTTTTAATGATGCGGCGCGTTGAATAAAAACCGTCGTGCTTCATCCTCCAAGCTCGCGAATTTGCATTACTCGTCCCACTCCCACTCGTCCCCCGCGGCCGCGGTGTCCTCCAGTTTAAGCGAATGCGTTGAGATGAATGACGTGTGAACGCGCCTTTCGTCATACATATCACCGCCTTCAATCAGGTGAACGAACACGACCTGCACGTCGAATTTCTCTGTCGCTGTTTACACGCACAAGTATCTTTCGTTCAAATGAATGACGCAGCGCGTTCAGTTATGACAGTTTATGTATGGCGAGTTTGCAGTCATGTCTATTTCAACGCGTCCGCTCATCTGTGCGAGTTACGAAGTCGTAGAAAAAAATGAAATAGTGACGTTTTTATTATATACTAAAAATTTGAAGAGATTTTCGCAAGTTGCTTGGTGATACTTGCTGGAGGAGGAAACTGTTTCAACGGTTACCATTTTTACAACTTTCTGTGGCGTACACAAAGTTGTGCTGACAACGCGTTGTGCCGAGTGAAGACGTAGTTTTGAATGGCGTGTGAACCATGCCCTATTCCGTTAAAATAAAATTTTAGTCTTATTAACTTAATCGGGACTGCTTCTAGCACCTGCAAAACGATTCAAAGTGACGAAGCTAAAGTTCATGTTTGCATATCCGGACAAGTCAAATGAGCGTGGCTCAGGCTTTGACTAATCAATCGAACGCGTCCAGCAATTGTAGCTGGAAATTAGGAGAGATACCTGGTCATTCACCGTAGGCACTTTCTATGGTTAAAAAATACCACTGAGATTTACAGCATTTATACAGTTGAACTTTGCGCCAGAAGAATCCGTGCCAACAAAAACTGCTTATTTAAGATGGGTCTAAGCTGATAGCGCTAGATGGAGTCGTATTTGGGCTTTTCAAATCCTTACCTTGAAGTTAATGTAGGGATATAGACGAGAAATTCTCTTTCACCGTATGTTGCACATATAGTTCAAAACATCAGTAAAAATTTTGTAGAGGGTGTCAAATAGCAACAACGCGGAAAGTTCACTTCAATACGCAGACGGAAAAAAAATTCACCTCGTCATTGCATTATTAACATTGAATAGCTTAAAGCTCCGTCACTACAACGAAACTGTCCTAACCGCAAAAAAAAAAAAAAAAAAAAAAAAAAAAAAAAGGAAAAAAAATCAAGAGCATGGCATGTCGATTGGTATATGGTTGAGTCATGCACGATAGTAATTCTTCGCAGGACCATCGTGCATTTAATCGCAAAAGGAAAGGATGAATAGAAGAATGTTGCGTCAATAAAAGCATGCAGCACTAAGGTAGTAAAGTGGGCACGAAAGACCTCTAATGAAGGTCTAGCCAATGGCTAAGGTAACCTATAGGGCCGACCCTCTCGCTGCACGTGAAACTCTGACCAGAAGTGTTGGCTTGTCCGGTTTGAATTGTATTGCAAATGATAGCAAGAAGGTGGCTTCTTTTAGGCAGTTAAAAACTATAATTTAACATTTTAGGGCCTCAACTAAACATCACTTCTCTAAGAATAAAACTACATATGAGATCAACGTTCGCGTACAGTAGGGGCACTCAAGGGTTAGGAAGCAAGATTAAGTTTTGTAAGTTTCAAGGAAAACTTATTAAAGGTCGACACTTCAAGCTTGGTTCACGGGACCGAAGCCAGCTCGCCTGCCTGCAGTTCCGGAAACGTTAAGCCTCGATCGAATGCTTCATTTCAGGGCATAATCGAAGATGCGCTTATTCAATGCCCCTGAGGGGGCGACGCGTCCCTGAATACAACAATGCAGTCAACAGTTTGCTTATATAGAACATTCGAAATGTTGCACATAGAGCTGTTTTTACGAGCAGACAAATTTTAGTAGTATGTACTATAAAAAGATTAAAGCCTCCCTAAATAAGTACTAAGCTCTAGTAAGAGAGGAAAAGGAAGAGACGTATAAGATGCGGATAGAAAAACGGGGACCCATGCACGAAGGCGTTCCCACACAGGATCAACGCGCATGGGAACAGCACATCGGGAAAGAAGAGGAAGAACAGACAACAGTAAGATGAAGATGGAGGGAAGCAAAGTGAGCACGAAAGACAGACGTCCCGAAGGCCTAGCTACTGGATAAGGTAAGCTACACAAAGCCCTGGGGGCGCTACTTCCCATAACATAGGATGGGAGAACCTAACTAACCTAACCCTATGGCCCATCCTATGCATCTTGAGAGAGCAGACTAATGAGCGAAAAAAGGGTTAATTGAACTCAACTCGTAGATTCGCCTTGACAGCACACCCTAACTAGGAAACCCACAGGCACTGGTTCCTGCTGCAGATAAATTTAAATTATTTCGCATGAGAGTGCACGGCTGCAGTCGATTACCGATTGCCTCTGTCATGTGGACGGCAGCCTCAAATGATAACTGCGCCTCCATCTGGAAGTTCCGTAGTTTAATCAGACGACTAAGAGTGACATAATTGATGACGTTGCATTACCAGTCCCGAAGAATTTTCTTCAACCCCAGGCAACACAACGACAGGCTTTGCAGCAGCAACAAAGGCTACAAGAAACTACAGAGTTTCGATCGACGCGCTTTGTGAAGTAGGGAAATAATTGAACACATGCTAATTCAGTCTTATAAATTCGAAATTTCCAATATAAAAGAGGTCAAAGCAAATAATCTCTCTAATCGGCTTCGTGATTACTGATTAGCCACAGCACATTAATCTAGCTGCTGTACACTGTCTGTAGATTATCTATACTAAATTTAAATACACGGTACTCCAAAATTACAAAATATATACTTATGAAATATATATCTAAAACTAAATAAAAGCGATCAGTAAAAATCCGTAACTACCCATACACGTGTGATTTTTGGCAACGATTCTAGGACTCTTCTGAACATCAGACGAACAGTCTTTCTCCAGCCTCCCGTCACACTGTCAATGAGTTCTGCTCAGTTTAACGATGGCTTCTTCCTCCTGAGAAATAGCCTCTAACTCATCCGAGATAGCACGTTTTTCCATTGCTATGGCTCCACTTTCTTCATTAAGCACTTTCTGTTCTTCCACTAAAGCGCTCTCTTCCGAAAGCAGAACACTGATTTCCTTCTTTTTGCAAGTTTGTTCTTCCTCCAGAGTCATGTGCTCCTTCATCAGGATTTTCTGACGAATTATGGATCTCCATTTATTCAAGATGACTTCTTGCTCCTTGGACATCGCTTCCCTTTCCGATGTCATTGCAGTCNGAAAGCAGAACGCTGATTTCCTTCTTTTTGCAAGTTTGTTCTTCCTCCAGAGTCATGTGCTCCTTCATCAGGATTTTCTGACGAATTATGGATCTCCATTTATTCAAGATGACTTCTTGCTCCTTGGACATCGCTTCCCTTTCCAATGTCATTGAAGTCCATTTATCCGTATGGATTTGCCTACAGTTAGACGTACATTTCATTTCATCAGACAGCGCAATTTTATCAGCTACAGTTCTTTCTGTGGGTGAGGTAGTTTTACTATCAGACATGGCTTTCATCTCTTTGGGCATCGTTCTCCTAAGCCTCGTTAATGCCATCCTTGCTCCATTTAGGATTGTGCGTAATTCATGTACGTCTGCTCTCTCTTCTTGTACCGATAATCTCATTTCATGCACGAGCATTCTTTTGTAATCAATGTACGCACTTGGTGCTGGATCTTTGTTTTTTCCTCGATTATCAAAGGCTTTCCCAGCAGTATCGGTCCTCTCCGTCCGCGGAGGTGAAGGCTCCGCCCGACGAGGTGAAGGCTCCGCCCGACGAGGTGAAGGCTCCGCCCGACGAGGTGAAGGCTCCGCCCGACGAGGTGAAGGCTCCGCCCGACGAGGTGAAGGCTCCGCCCGAAGAGGTGAAGGCACCGCCCGAAGAGGTGAAGGCACCGTCCGGGGAGGTGAAGGCACCGTCCGGGGAGGTGAAGGCACCGTCCGGGGAGGTGAAGGCACCGTCCGGGGAGGTGAAGGCACCGTCCGGGGAGGTGAAGGCACCGTCCGGGGAGGTGAGGCCTCGGGCCGCGGAGGCGAAGGCTTGGTCCGGGGAGACGAAGGCTCAGTCCGGGGAGACGAAGGCTCAGTCCGCGGAGGTGAAGGCTCGGTCGGATTCGACGACAGGTTCATACGTTCGACAAGGCATTCACTGGCTGGCCCCGTAGTAGGACCATAACGGGTTGACTCAGGGGATCGAAGGCTTCGAGTTTGCTGCGGGGTTGTGCTGGAAGAGTTCTCCACTGCAGTGCTCTTGTTTGACGCGCCGGCTGTACCCTGTGTTGGAACGAGAACAAGCGGCGGCATTCCCGCAAAGAAAATTAAATCTAACTCATCAGGATCGACCCCCTNAGAAGAGTTCTCCACTGCAGTGCTCTTGTTTGACGCGCCGGCTGTACCCTGTGTTGGAACGAGAACAAGCGGCGGCATTCCCGCAAAGAAAATTAAATCTAACTCATCAGGATCAACCCCCTGGTCGAAGTCTTCAGCAAAGTTCGTGCTCACGAGTTCCAGCAACCTCGCTGTTTTGGTTCTTTTCTCCAAGTCTAAAACTATGCTTTGCACCACTGTACCGTACTCTTTTGCTACTGCCTGTATTGTGCGTTTTCTAAACGATTGTCTAATTTCTCTCCGTAGACTGTCTACGAAAATTGCGACTTCAAATACAATGGATACGGAAGTGGGTTCTTCTTGGGAATTCATTTCTACATTTAGCACATACTCGACTTCCAGTTTGCATCTGTTGTGGTGTTCCCCTGAGAGGTGAGTGAGCAATGCACTCTTTAGCTTTTCTTCCGCTCCTGTAAAACTTTCCTCGCCGTCCATCAGCTGCTCAATTGTCTGGGCGGTGAATTTTCGATCTTTGAACGGTAGTTCTTCCAGCATCACCATGCAATCGAGCTCCACGAGGACCACGTACTCTGTATAACCAGTTCCTTCAAGTGGCGGAAGCTGATGAACTCGCTTACCCTCAACATCGTTATCAACTAGCCTCTGCCGTTCCCGTATTTTCTTTTCAATTTCTATTCGTTCTTCCTCCAGATAGGCCAAGGCATCACCAGTATTTTCTCTTCGTTGAAGTCTACGATTTAGGCTCATTGTTTGTTTCTGGCGCTCTTCTGTCGTACGGCTCCCGCCTGCAGCTTCACCGGCAGTGCTGGACTCGCTTCTAGTGTGCTCATTCGTGCGGCTCTTTTGCTTGCTGCCTCTGGCTCTTCTTCGATTTCTATGCATTATAAGACGTAAATATAGCGCTTTCTAAATTTTTGATAGCAATGAAGTTTACAATTGTAGCTTAGAGTACACAGTTTACAATGAAACCGCCCGGTGAGTTCAAACTCTTCTCTGGGTTTCAGCTATCAATAGAAGTGCTCGAAGATGATACATTTGACGTTGAAGAAGTGTTGATGATGCAGATATCCAGCGTTCTACTATATTCACACTAAAATAATCTGCTTCTCATATTTGATGGATTGTTCCTCTTCTCAAAATGTATCCAGAGTGCAAATCTCGTATTCATGAAAATATAGGTCTGATTGTTTCAAATCAGAAGTATGCAGCCGAGAACTTACGCTATTTACACAAATATTCAAATTTTAGCTGAAAATACAAATATTTTCTTATTAAATTTTGTACACTGAAATTTCCTGTATAAACAAATTTATGTTTAATAAAAGTTTAAAAAAGGGACGGCAAAACCTATCATGCAGAATTTGTAGTTGCTTTGGTTAGAGTTTCCTAGCGTTATACAATTTCTCTGGAGTCCCTGAGGAGTTTCCCAACCACTCCTGCTTCCATTAATTTAAATCCTTTTTGAAACTACGATTATAAGCAACATACTACACACTCTGAGCGCATGTCTTTACTAAATAAAAAAGGTAACAAAAGTTAAATGTTGTTCCGAAACCATAATTATCCTTGCATCAGCAGCAAAATCTAATCATTTGCGTCTTTGAAAACTATTACGAGTTTCTGTAATTTCCTTGCAGATCCGTTCATAACCGAGTTATGCTGCTAACAGACATCCTGACCAACTGTTAAACACACAACCGGACCCACCGATCATGTCCAAAATGTAATCAATTAAAGAACTTCTGATAAAATTACTAACAATTCCTATAAATTGCAGACCGACCAATTCATAACTTTTTTCAGTTATTGTGCAAACAAACATCAAATCATTCAACGATATATGAACAAACGAACAGACAGATCACAAAAAATTAGTCATTTACTCTACGTGATATACCTAAGAACTCGAGCAAACTCCATAAAAATCCGTACGAAACATCTTTTGAGCTCTAGTATTAAGAAAAATGAGGCAATCAAACAAACAACAAACAACGGATGAGCGGGCCTTCACCAAGAGTTAACTATCTGTTCCTACGTACATACTATGAATGAATCCCTGTAAATTTATTTGAAATCCGTCCATAAATTTTTTTCATTATCTTTGTGACCGACTAAAAAAAAAAAAAAAAAAAACGAGACGGAAATTCGACAAATTATATCATTATATTCAGAAGTTTAAGTTCCGTTTCTACAACAATGGCGATATCCTAGAGGAAGAATGAAGAGAGTTATAGTATGACGATAAACACGTGGAACCCATACACGAGGGTGTTCCCACACAGGTTCAACCCGCATGGAATAAGCAAGTCTGTAAAGAAGAGGAAAAACAGATGGATGAAAGATCAGTTGGAGTCAAACTCGACAAAAGATAACCTCCTTTGCAGAGGTATTTAATGCAATTAACTTACAGTTGATTGGATTAGAGTCTGAAACTTTCGATTCACCACATGGGATCAAGTTCAGGTGACAGTAATGTACAGAAACACTGCAATTTGCTTTATTATTATATCGAATAGTTTAAGCTTACATTTCTATAAAAAAAAGGTGATCTCACTCAGGAAAAGATGCCGTTATTGTATTCTGTACTTTATGATTCCGTTGCCACAACAAATCCGATACCACAGAGAGAGAAGCAAGGGACATATAATATGACGATAGACGCGTGGACACCCATGCACAAGGGTGTTCCCACACAGTTTCAACGCGCATGGAAAATGAAAGTCGGGAAAGACGAGGAAAAGCTTATTTGATAGTGGATGCTATAATATATTTAAGGCCAACATTCTGTTCAAAATTATTCTAAACTTAAGGCCAACATTCTGTTCAAAATTATTCTAAAATATAAGTAAAAAAATTGAGAGTTTATTGTACAGGGTTCTACATCCTGTAAGATAATAATATAATTAGTTATAATCCGTTAGAACAAAATTTTTAAAACAAAATCCATTTTTGCATCAATTTTTCTTACTAGGTAGAATTTAGAGATTTCCACAGATGAAGAGGATTAATTATTCTTCCTTTAAAGGAACCCCTGGCAGTTCCACGATAAATTGTCTCAACTTTCCAATATGCACCAAGTTCGTCAGTTATAGTCAGAGGTTGGAGACTCAGTTTCGCAAAAAGACGATGTCACAGGGATGGAAGTAGGGACCTATGGCAAGTAGATAGACAAGTGAAACCCATGCACGAAGGTGTTCTCTCACAAGATCAACTAGATCAATGCGCGTGGGAACAGCAAGTCTGGACAGAAGAGGAAGAACAGGACAAAAGTTTAGTACCTAGTAAGAGTATGAAAATTTAAATAAGCGAAATGGTTACGAAATACAGACGTTCCGAAGGCCTTGGTAATAGCTAATTTAACCTACTCAAGGCCCTTGAGATGTCGCTCCCATAACATACGGGATTGGCGGACCAAACTAAACTCACCCTATGGCCCATCCTATGTCCCATGAGAGGCCAATATTTACCAAACCTTAGCTGCAGTGTTTTACTTACCATAGTTTGATTCAATGTTGCTCTGCTAACATAATTCACCCAGTAATGAGTAGTGGGTACAGCCGCGAATTACTTGTTTTTGAGGGTAACCTACCTTCGCGGCTCCCTTCGCGCGTGAGCTTCCGGTTTATGCCGGCCAATGCACTACCGGTTTAGCGGGGGTAAGGGGGGACGCTAACCGGAGTGGGCGGGGCCTGGGAAACCGGAAGGGGCGGCGCGATGACCTGCCGGAGCGAGGGGAACCTACCCTCAAAAACAAGTAATTCGCGGCTTTACCCACTACTGTAATGCCATAATTTTATAGACTTGAATTAAAGTGGAACAGTATTTATTTTAGAAAAAATATAGCTTGATATGAATCGATAGAAGTGAAATCGAAACAATCACGCTACAATCTGCTGCTATTTCGAAGCAAATATGATGTCATTTGTATCCCTACGGCATTTTTCAGGCCTTCTGATGTTATGTGGGATTACAGTGGCACTTCGAGTAAGGTTTCAAAAAAATTTTTATAGACTTACTCCTAATCTGCAAATGCTACCGAGGATAAATTCAATATTTTTAGGTTCCGTTTAGGTTAATTTAACAGAGAGAGTGCATAAAAAAGCTGACACTTTTCACTATTAATTCAGTACCTCCTTCCACAAAGTGAACAAGCGACGTCCATCAGTTACAGCGAACGTGTCGAAATGAATGACGCGTGTTCTGGCCCTAACAGAGGAAGAATAATTGAAGCGACCTACAGCATTACAGTACGTCGACAGTGTTATTAGATTAGTGGTTTAAGCCTCCCTAGGCAACTATAGACATATAGGGAGGTAGCACGTCAAAACCAACGTCAGACCCATGCACGGAAGTGGATCAACGCGCATGGGAACAGCAAGCCAGGAAATAAAAAAGAACAGAAGAATCATCTGTGGGATTACGGAAACGAAAGGAAGCACAGTGGGCACGAAATAAGACGTCCCCGAACTCCTAGATAGCTGATGACTAAAGTAACCTGCAGGTCCTTCTACGGCCGCTGCTCCTCGTAACGTAGGATGGACCACCCAAACTAACTTGACCCTATGACCCATCTCCTGCCCCACGAGGGGACTAGTTCCAAGGTTTAGCGTGATGTTCAAACCTACGCCGCGATTTTAGTCTCGGCAACGCGACCGCCCCGCTTCAGCAATTCTATCGTTGTAAAAAATTTTAAATCTCGTGAAAGAAATTACTGGCCTGAATTACATGGGCTACGGAATCCTCTAATGCAGAGTTCACACTTTAGTTCATCGAGTTTGACACTCCTCCACAGGACCTAATGTACCATAGCGTCTCTGTCGGCACAAACAATGTGCACGTTACAAATCCGTCAAATCCGTCTCCACTGCGAGTGTCACTAGTTACGGATATCTCTTCAAATTTGGAAAGATTTTAAACTCTGAAAACTCTGCACATTTCAGCTGTTTCTATGGCACAGTAACGCTTTCGGACGAGTGGATGGGCGTACGCGTTGCTATGCTACGTGTTCTCGATTTAACAGAAGTATTCAGTCTAAAGTTGAATCATACTCAACTTCGCTACGGCCATGAAAAGTTTCTGGTAATTAAGGTAACCCAGAGCTAACCGGGAAAGCTGTACTGTGGTACATATACCACCGATCCATTAATTAACCCTGCATTTGTATGATCACGCAAGAAGACTACAGCTTCTGTTCAAAACTGATAACGGCCTTCCCACCCCTTCTGCCTTTGGGGGCGGAGGTCGAAACGGGTGACCGGGTTCCAAATTTGTTGAAGAAAGAATAAACAAATAGCTACGTCATCACAGTAATGCGGATATCTTCTAGGGAGGTCTTACACCTTAAATTACTCCTATAGAACTATTCATTGGAAGTTGCTGCAAAAATCTGAGTCTGTGAAAGCAGTTACGAGTGAAGTTGAATGTTTAGAGAAGTTATACTTTATAGAATTTATAGCTTTGGTTCATTGGTGAGGGCGCGTCTGAAGTGCAAAGAAAAAAAAAAAAATAATGATAATAATTGTTTAGCAGAGGCTGTTTTTTTTATCTCACTGCACGAGAGAGTGAAAACATGAACGTGTTTCATGTTTTTAATATTGTTTTTGTTGCCATAATAATAACAACAACAGATCAGACTTAGAGTAACTGAATTGCGCTTCAAATACATACGTTATAGTATATAAGTTATAGTACCTGTCACATTGGAATGATTGCATTGAGGGCTAACAATGTAGACTTCTTTTTGACTTTCGACAGCGCACATACTGGGTTAACAGATCAGATTGATG
>LQNS02276924.1:14346925-14359632 GCA_001587735.2 Parhyale hawaiensis | reverse complement strand
TGAGGGCTAACAATGTAGACTTCTTTTTGACTTTCGACAGCGCACATACTGGGTTAACAGATCAGATTGATGGGGTGGAGCATAGCCTTTTCATCGGCGATCCGCAAATACTACTATCACTTTATAAGCAAACAATTAATACTTAACTGAAGCTGTGCCCGAGGCGTAGTAATCGGAAAAGTAAGTTGGAACGTTACCGTGTTCCGTATGCAGCATATTTCAAGCCGTGAGCAGACGAGCGATATCTTAAGCTGATTTTGACGGGACACTATTGTGGGCAGATCCAGCTAGCCGCGACATACTAAAAATGCACACCCAGTAGTGAAAGGAGCTTGCGGTTGCAATGTTTTAGGGCAAAGTAATTACAAGTTACGTATAAAAGTAATAGTAAATCTTAATTTAATAAAGTTTGTTGTTTATTTACCAGCTTTTATTCACTGTGCTCAATGCTCAGCGACAAAATGTTTTGTGCAATCTTGTAGCTCGTAATAAAACGTTGACATATACATTTTCTACTGGCTATCATCGTTGTACTTTGGAGACAAGGTCTTTTTAAAATTTGATATTGCAGTGGGAATCGCCATCATTCAAAGTAAAGTTTTAAGCAAAACTGTGGAGCTACGTAACACGGTACACGTGAATAGATGGCAGAGAATATTGAAGGGCAAGTTGCTTTGAACTCCTCGAAACCTACAACGAAGATTGACCTAGATCCATCATGCTGTATGCGACCTTAAGGCAACTTTTTCATTGATTCTGGTAGAGCATTTGTTGTCGAAATGCCACTCTCGGCAATTTTCGCTTCTCGTCTTCATTGGGTTTAACAATCAATTTGTGGCGTTGAACTTCGTTGACTGAATAATTTCAGACAATGTCAGTCCTATAATGCCTACGTAACTTCCCTCGATAAAGTGACAACACAATTGTATAAAAAGTGTCGCAGCCAAGCGAACATACTGAAAAATCTTGTTCGTGACCCTCCAGTGGGCCGGCAACCGATACCAATGAACATATAGCATATACATTTACGTATATATATATAAACATACACGTTTTTGTCTAGCTAGTGGTACATTCATACCATATCAACGTGTTCGCTCGTCTACTTGTCCAAATATGCTACTGTGGAGACTTTTCTATTAGACTGCCCGCAAATTGTAAAACCAAAATACTCTTTTTTTCATTGAAGTTTTTTATGCCCTTTCCGAAAATGCTTTTTTCTCGAGAAATCGAGAAATAGAATATAAAAATTAATGACTATGTATTCAGAAACATATAAGAGTGTCTAAGATTTCATCAGCACATATTTGAAACGAAAATGTTTCGTGAGGTTAGGATATTCTTCGCTAGCCATATTGACTTTATTTGGAATTAACTGAAAAATCTGAAAGAAAAACGAAAATTGCGTTTCTCAGCAAATACATACATAGGAAATATCGATCTTTAAATGCGCATAAGATTTTTTATTTTTCATATCTCGGGGGAAAAATACATACAGTATATTTTGGAAAGGGCATAAAATGCTGCTTCAGAAACGTGTATTCTGGTTTCATACAATTGAGGCACTGAAACCGAAAACATCCCTGCTGTGCCTCTGCAATAGCAGAAACGTGCTCTATTTTTTTTTTAGTCTTATTTCATTGTGAATTCGAAAAACTACCCATAAATTGTTCAGTGAAACCTTCAGAGAAGACCGATTTGACCAGGAAGCAAAGAATGCAACGGGAGGACTCAATAGGACTGAAATAAAACATAGCTGTGACCGTACGTAGCAAATTTACATCACATCGGCGAGTTGAAGTGTTTTAGGTGTGGGACCTCAGACCTTCGTATATGGTTTTCTTGAACATATCACCGTATTTTTTCGATTTATTTCATTCAGTCTCCCTCTCACGACNCGGCACCGCCGCAACCACCTCCGGCACCGCCACCACCTCCTGATGATGATTGCAGCCGTGATCGAAACGTTGAAGATACAATCGGTGGTCTACTGCACAGCGCAAGCAATAACCAGTGCACACAATTTTTTCGCCAACTTGAGAAACTAAATAAATGTTTGATCAATAACAATCTCTCAGTCGCCTTTAACAAAACCTGCATATCAGAAAAGCTGTTACCAAACTACACAATAGTATATATATATATATATAAACATACACGTTTTTGTCTAGCTAGTGGTACATTCATACCATATCAACGTGTTCGCTCCTCTACTTGTCCAAATATGCTACTGTGGAGACTTTTCTATTAGACTGCCCGCAAAACTGTAAAACCAAAATACTCTTTTTTTCATTGAAGTTTTTTATTGTTTTTGTTTACATTTTTACTTCCGCCTAGGAGGTTATGTTTTCGTTGGGTTTGTCTCTCTGTCTGTCCTTCTGTTATTCTGTCTGTAACCAAGATAAACCAAAATGTTATGGATGGATTTTCACGGAACTTATATAGGTTGTTAAGTATATTAGGAACAGATGATCAACTTCTGGTGAAGATCTGTTTATCCGTTTGTTTGTTTGTTAATCTGCTTATTTTTTGTTAGTGCCATAACTTAAAAAGTAGTAGACAGATTTCCATGAAATTTAGATAAGTTGGCGGATTTATCACAGAGAGTAAATGATCAAATTTTAGTGATGATCTGTTCGTTCGTTACTCTGTTTGTCGCCGTATTTGATTTTATGTGCGTTTGCGCAGTAACTTGAAAAATTATGAATAAATCTGTATGAAATTTTCAGGAATTGTTAGTAATGTTAAAGGACATACGTGATTCAATTTCGGTGATGATCGGTAGGTCCGTTTGTGTGTTTGACTAATGTTTGGTAAAATGTTTGTTAGCAGCATTACTCAAAAATTATTAATGGATCTTCATGAAATTTTCAGGAATTCTCAGTCATGTTGAGAGAGACTTAATTGATCAAATTATGGTGATGATCGGCATTTCCGTTGGTGGGTTTGACACACGTTTGTTAAAATGTTTGCTAGCAGCATAACTCAAAAAAGTTATGAACGGATCTCCAAGAAAAATACAGATACTATTAATATTGTCAAAAGGCATAAGTGATAAGTGATCAGATTTTGCTATGATGGAAAGAAAATCATGGATTTAGAGCCGATTTGAATTTTTCGTTTCCGCTGCCTTCCTTGGCGAAGGTATGCACTCTCAGAGCGCTCTGGTTATAATATGCGTCTGTCTGAAGAAACATTCGTATCCCTTCATTGTATTGTAGCCAAATTTCGACTCAAACTTATATCATGAATGTCCATAGCCTGACAAACCTACAGAAGTGAAGTGAACACAGAGTAGTCAGCTGGGTAATGAAAACAAAGATGGCGCTCGTGTTCTTATAATATTTTCGGGATTTTAGTGTTCTACGGTATTACTGTGATTGTGATCAATAAAGTAAAAATAAAAAAAATCGTATGTATCTATTTATTCATGATTTCTGAAGGCTACGGAATACAATTTGAGCATTTATAGATGCTGTTTACCGAACTTGAATGACGCAGCACTTTGAGAAAACGGACATGCTTCATCCTTCAGTCTCGCGCGTTCGTCGCAAATCGACTCCACGCGCCGCGCCCACCAGTTGAAATGAATGACGTGTGAACCGTGCCTTATTCAGAATTTTTAGATTCGATGGGCGGCAGTACATAGACTGAGTAGCCAACGAACCAACGTTATTCACATCAACGCGCTCTCTCATCCGGTAGTTTTGTAACGTCGTAGTCGGCACGACTTTGTGTACGCCACAAAAATTTATTAGAAATATCAACAGTTAAATCAGTTACGGATATCTCCTCAAATTTGGAATGAAATGAAGCTCGGAAAATTGTGCACTTCTCTGCCATTTCTAGGGTACAGTCAGCCATTTCTAGGGTACAGTCAGCCATTTCTAGGATACAGTCAGTCATTTCTAGGGTACTGTCAGCCATTTCTAGGGTACATTCAGCCATTTCTAGGGTACATTCAGCCATTTCTAGGGTACAGTCAGCCATTTCTAGGGTACAGTCAGCCATTTCTAGGGTACATTCAGCCATTTCTAGGGTACAGTCAGCCATTTCTAGGGTACAGTCAGCCATTCGGACAAGTGGACGAGCGGAAAAGTTGATATGAAAGACGTCAATTCTGCGTTACATTCGTCACCTGCTATAAACAACTAAATTATATTAGTCTAACTGAAAATTATTTTACACACTAAGATTGAGCGTTCGGAAGTCTCTCAGGTAATGAATTTAAGGTCAACGCCCGGAACTCGAAGCTACGTGTCGAAACCAGCGCACCTGTCTAAAGTTTCGGACGAGCCAAGTCGAGAGGGCTTGACTTTGCTCGACTTTGACGACCCAATCGAACGCTTCGATAGTATGCCTATGGACATACGTGGAACTCATGCACGAGGGTGTACCTCCATAGTGTCAGCACGTATGGGAACAACAAGTCGTGAAAGAAGAGGGAAGAGAGAATAAAAAATTATCACAAGTGAGAAAGTAAAACGAAATAAAATGAGCATTAAATACTGACATCTCAAAGGCTTAGTTATTAGTAAAGACAACCTGCTCAATCCCTCCTTTGAGCCCTATTCCACTGGACATATACTTAAACGACGGTCGAACCTAACGTACAAAGTTTTTTAAAAAATGCAGTTATTACATATCGTAGAACTGCATTGATAGCTCAATTATTGCTGGCAGAAACTTGTTGCTCAATTCATTTGGTCGAAGCCAGTGTACCTGCCTGAAGCTTTGAACAATTCGAGCCTTGACTGTTTAATTCTGGCGCCCAATCGAACAAACCGTCGGATGGTGTTCTGAAATAAACGTTTTACTGTAGTTTGTATGTTATAATAACAATGGGCGGCAAGCTTAGGGTATAACTTCTACAACTGAGTTGGTGAAATTATTCCTGAATCTCCTTGCAATGAGTTATCTTGTTACGCAATGCAGCCATGATGGAGAAGGAGAAACAAGAACAGAAGACCATCAGTATGAGTGACAATTAATGGATGGAAGGTGCGGCGGGTTCGATTGGGAGTTGGACTCAATCCTTCGAGGCGAATTTTGTCGAAAATTACGAACAGGCAGTGGCCCTTGCTTCAAGATAATCTTGTTTCAGGCACTGACTCCTAATTTATTATAGTAATACTAGCGTTACAGACTGTGGTTTATGCCTCCGAATCCGTACGAAGACGATGCCAAACAGAAAAAAACCAGCGACACAATATGCTGATAGAAACGGGGAACCCAGGCAGGAAGGTGTTCCCGCAGCAGATCAATGTGGAGGGAGCAGCAAGCCGGGAGGGGGGGGGCGAAGAAGAACAGTAGAAAAAAGTTAAGTAGATATAATTAAATCAGAAGGTGGCAAAGTAGGAGACCCAGGTAACGGCTAATGTAACCCATCTTATCAAAACTTCCAGAAACTAAATATTGCTCCCTAAAATGAAGTTTTCAACAGGCTGAACGTAATCTGGTTGCGTCTAACCCACGCAACCCTGTTCGGAGCTCCAAAGCTAAAGCTTCTGTGAGAAGTTTCAGGAAGTCAACCTCATAGGCTTATTTTTGACGCCCAATAGAAAGCAGCCCTAAGTGGGTACGGAGGAAACGTGTCCCGAAGGCCTAGTTTTCGAATTAGATACCCAATGGGGTAGCCCATCTGGGGCGTGTTGCAATCTGATGCCGGCGTTACCCTCAGAGTGTTACACGTGTAGCAGTGAATGCGACGTGCGATCTCAGCGCCTCAAAGAAATGTTGCGGAATTTACGGCCAGCTTGAAAACATAAGCATTTCTGGCGGAGACTTGTTACCTTCGCCTAGGAGGTGATGTTTTCGTCGGCTTTGTCTGTCACCAAGATAACTCGAAACGTTATGGACCGATTTCAACGAAATTTACAGGGTTTGTTAGGTATGTTGAAAGGAACAGATGATTAACTTTTGGTGCATATCCGCTTAACCGTTTGTTAGCTTGTCTGCCTCATTTATCTGAATGCCATAGTACAAAAAGTCATCAACGGAATTCTATAAAATTTACAGGAGTTATGTATAATGCGAAAAACAAATGACAACATTTTTTTTATGATCCGCTGGTTCGTTCATTTGTTCGTCCCTGTGTGATTTTATGCGTAGCACAATAACTCAAGAAAATATTGAATGGATCTTCATGAAATTTAGAGGAGTTGCGAGTGATGTTAAATACATAAATGATAAAATTTTGGTGCAGATCGGTTGGTTCGTTTGTATGTTTGACTCATGTTTGTCATAATGTTTGTTAGCAGCGTAACTCAATAAGTTATGAACGGATCTCCAAAAAAAATTGCCGAATCTCTATACACTATTGAAGGGCACAAATAATGAGATTTTGGTATTGATACAAAGAAAATCATGGTCTCAGAATAAATTTAATTTTTTTCGTAGCCGTTGCCTTACTTGGCGGAGATATGCACTCATAGAGTGCTCTAGTTCTGGCTGTATTTAAGGATAAAAAGTTTAAAAAAAATACACAGAAGTGCTCCACATGCCCGAATTCAGGCAATACATAGCATTTATGAATTTTTAAATATCAATTATCATAGTAAATGTTTCTAAACAAAAGTGGTGTTACCAAGCTCATAACCCTACAATTTAGGAGGGTTGTTGTCGGTGTCACCCAACATGTCTCATTGGAGGCCGGCTGTTGCACGGGTGACACAGAAGACCTGATTGCAACACGCTCCTGGATGTTCTGCTCCCCTTAACATAGGACGGACGCAGTTTATTACCCAACCTCGACGCCCAGAGCGAAGGCCTCCTAAAGTACAGGCCTGGTTCTCTACGTCACGGAGTTGGTCCAGTCACTGGAGAAATTAGATACAATCTGAGGTTTTTGGTACCTGCTCTGCCTATTCGGCTTTTCCGGGCTCATCTGGATAGAAAACTCAAATTATTGTAATTTATTGTAACCTCTTTGGAGTAGAAAGCTTCCATCTCGGTATGCACGATAAATGGAGAGTTTGTACCAAAAATGTCAGGCGGTGTATGAATTGGTACGGGGCCATTCGTCATTAGGCCATTTGTGAAACCCAAAGCTAAGCCTATAATTCATCAGCACTTGCTATTGCCGATTTTATGCTCGACGAGTTACTTTTCGTACAAATATCTATCACTCTATACCGTTCAAGAACGAACACTTTAAAAGTTTCAAAAGCTACGTGAATGTTGTGAAAAGCTTAGATTTTAACTTTGTCACCAGATTTGACAGTTATTTCGGCCCCAGTTAAACCTGACTTTTCACAGTTTGAAATGTCCGCAAATGAAGTAACTCGAGTACAAGGAGCCGAATTCTATCTTACCCGCTGTGTTACGTTGTTTTAACGCTTTATTGTTCACGTTGTAGTCGTAGTAGTCGTACTAAATCTGAATGTTTGTGGAGACACTTGATGGGGTTCAATATGTATTGTGTTCAATTTTAGCAGGTTTTCAGCAGCGCACCACCTTACTACTCTTATTTAAAGCATTTTGGCGCCAATGTGCGCCTCTATCGATAGTATACGACGTAGTTGTAGTAGTAGTAGTAGTAGTAGTAGTAGTAGTAGTAGTAGTAGTAGTAGTAGTAGTAGTAGTAGTAGTAGTAGCAGCAGCAGCATAAGAAGATTTTAAGCCTACGTAAATAAGTACTAAGCTTTCCTAAGAATGGAAAAGGAGGGACATCTAGTAAGTCGATAAAAAAACGTTGAACCCATACACGAAGGTGTTCCCACACAGGATCAACGCCAATGGGAACAGCAAGTCGAGAAAGAAGAGGAAGAACAGACAACAGTAAGATCAGTAGGGGTACGAAAATGGAAGGAAGCACAGTGGGCTTTTTTCATGAAGTTCAGTTTTCTACGGACCACCAGCGAAATCGCTCTGAAGTACACGGATACCCCGCAATTACAATGGAAACAGCCTAATATATTACGTACCGAACGAGTGTTGTAGATGTCGATGGCTTCCAGGCTATTGCTGTTCAGTAGACACGGAACGGCAGAGACATAACAATATACGCCAGATCCATAATTACTCGAGTCACGTGACATTCCAGCTCAGCCCATTATTCACATGGTTTTCACCTCGAGTCTCTCGAATGTATCTTAACTCGCCCAAAATATTTATTTGCATCAAATATTGGTTAGCATATGCTGCACCCATAAATCGTATTGGTTAGCATATGCTGTACCCATAAATCGTATTGGTTAGCATATGCTGTACCCATAAATCGTATTGGTTAGCATATGCTGTACCCATAAATCGTATTGGTTAGCATATGCTGTTCCCCGAGTTTTGTGATCGAGCAAAAGTATTTACGGGCAACTATACCGTCGTTACAATTTTTCAATATCGGTAAATTGATATAGACTATTTTAAGCTATCAAACTTATATGACTCCTCCTATAACCTTGAAATATTCAGTAATTTTTATTATCTATGAGATAAAAATAATGTAATTTTGAAACAGATGCTTCAAACATCATGAACCAGTAAGAGGTCCGTGCGTGAACCAACAGGGGATCCGTATATTCATATGCATCCCCAATGGGAATTACTGCACTAAAGAGTTCAGGATATATTCGTCCCGTTGCATTCCTACGTGAGAAAAAAGGAACCTGGTCATTCTGAGTCGCCCAACAACTGAAGTTTCCTACCGTTTCTAGGACAGGAAAAAAATTAGCTGGGAAATTTTCACCAATAGGGGCCAATTAAAATGTCTCTCACGTAGGAAATGTATTACCTGAAATGTTCAGCAAGGACACTGGTCCCAACAGGGTTCATTCAGAGGGTTCATTCGCCGAATGTCACTTTATTTCGACGCTACAAATAGTGCAACGCTAAAGATGCAAATAATTCAAGTGCATCCATTTCGGGCAGGGATTCTCCGACTTCAGTTTTCCACGCGCCCCAGAGAAAGAGACTTTAATCACGCGGACCTCTAGCTGAATGAACAGAATAACACAATATAAATCTGTAGATATACCTGTATAACGTTAAGTGCAATGTTATTTAGTAATGTAGTAGACTCAAAGACTGATACCATACGCTACAAAATAATTATTAAAATTTCACGTCGGGCCGCCACGGACAGGTAGCACAGCCCGGCAAAACCGGGCGCGAAGAAATGCTGCTAAAGAAAATCCAACAAATTGTCATTAACAGCAGAATTAAACGCCTGCAAGCCAACACGAACGAAAGCCGATGCAGAGTTCATACTCTAGGCCATGCTCCATGCACTGATGTGAGACAGATTCCTATTCAGAGACTGGGCGACATCATTACGCATGCTGGGAGCAGGTATCACTGCTATCTAAGTAGAATGATCGGCATAGTTGATCATCGTATGCTCTAGCGAAGAGAGCATGTCACTAGTATACAGAATGAGCAGCAGCGGGCTAACTACGCTACCCTAAGGGACGCCAGTCTCCGCCGCCACTAAGGCACTCAAAAACAAAAACCCGTCAACAGGCAACCTCTGCGCTCGTTCAGAAACAAAATCACGAATGATTGACAGAATCCTACCACCCACACAAAACTACTCCAATTTGTAAGTACCCTTCCTATCCCTACTAATCAATAAAGTGAATTTTCACATATACTTCTTACGGATGGGCCAAATATCCGCATCCGCGAAAACACCGCTCCTGTCTTGATATCCGCATCTGCATCCGCGGGTGTTCAGAAGGTAACATCCGCAATCGCATCCGCGGATGTCAAAACTTTAAAATCCGCTAAAAATCCACATCCACAGAAAAAGGAGGTGCGGATGTGCAGGTTTCATCTATAGTGCTGAAAATGTAAATTTTTATTTGGATTGAGATTGGTACAAGCGCTGTCCCTGTCAACAAAGCACCATCCAAGTTTTCTTCCCAAGTATTGTACAAACTGCCGTCGTGAGAAGGCGTGTGTGTAGTGGTGGGGCGAATATCCGCATCTGCATTCGCGGAAGATCCGCACATCTTCTGACCATCCGCACAGCTTTTGTACATCCGCACATCTCTTGAACATCCGCATATGCGGATGTCGAGATGGTAACGTCCGTAATTGGATCCGCAGATGTCAGAACGTTTAAAGATCTGCATCTGCGGATGTCCAAAAAATGACATCCGACCCATCTCGAATACCTCTCATGAATCTATTTTCGACTTTCTTCATATCACTGCTTACATTGAGCGAAAGTAATCTCAAGCTGCAATCAACGCTAATCAGAAAAATTTTACATTTCCGTGATAGTTTGCTTAATTAACCTCCGTAGCCCCAACTCAAGCGTTCCAACAGAGATGAGTGTGTAGTATTCAAATACCATAAAATTAGTCGCGTGGCACATACATGCGCTACTACGGGCAGGAAACAAGGTGCAAAGCATAGTAGGAGACACTCAAGGGGTCGGTCTCTTTCACGGCCTGCCACACGAAAGAGATGAGAGAAGTCCCGCGGACTAGGTACACCATCTCGATCGACAGTCCACCTCGCGGAACAGAAAAGGAAATAGAGAACCTACCTAACTGAACAAAACTAACTTATTCAGCAGAAACTGCGGGCAGATGCTACATCCCCTGCGGGAGAAGGCACTCGGGACCCTCGGGTGCGTGATGCCCTAACATATTGTGGCAGGGCCGGTCACAATATGCCCCTGAGGGCCATTTCAGTGATAAAAACGGTGACATTTAAGGGACAGTGCATCGTAATTAAACTTTTCAAATTAAAAAAAAACGATTCATTAGTTCAACAAAACATGGTTTTCTTTTATAACCTTAAGTTAATGGTCTGTACCAATCCGTGGGTCCGCGCATGAACCAACAGGGGGGTCCGTAGGTTCATATGCACCCCAATTTAAAGGCTCTGATTTAGGGGTAAGCATAAAATCGCTCAATGGCGTGTAACAAAACAATGAAAATCTTCCGAGAAGCACAGGTTGGAGTGTTGGCTGTCATGTAGGAGTAGTAGGAGTACTGTTAAACCAGTAATAATGAATAGGTAAAGGATAGACAAACAAAATTACATGAAATAACTTAAAAATTATGCGTAAAGCTCCGAAATAAAAAACAACGACACAGAGGGTACACTTCAGTACGCAGCTATAATGGAATCTGGGTTCAACTCAGTGTGAAATCAAAGACATGTGAAGTTTTCTTGGCCGCACACACCGACTTCGATACCCTCATGTTCTGGACCGTGTTACAAATAAATTCTCTCGTTGGGCCAAGAGTGTACGGCTGCAGTCGACCACAGACCGTGGGCTATGCCGTCGTTTGGAAATCCACTAAACAACTGCGCCATCCAAACGCGAGGCCAGTAACCGTGCAGTTCCTCCCTCCTCCTCCCCCCTCGGAAGCAATAGGATTCTTTAGTCATCTAAATTAGTTCATCGTCAATGCAGTAACTAATCAATAAAAAATTTAGAGAGTAGCTAAAATTATTTTTGAAACCGAAAAGGGCCTAACCCAACAATTTCCGCGCTGTACCAGTCGGCTGTTGGGGTTATTTGTACATACTCAAAAAATTCTGAAATTCCCCATGTTGAAATCAGTGATATATATATATATATAAGATTAAGATCTAAAAAATTAAAATAAATGGATATCAGCCTGATACTGCCATATTTAACTTTTCGATTTTCGGGTAAAATTCCGGTTTTCGCGTCCACCAGGTATTTCTTCTCTCCACTTATTGTTTTCGTCTCAGCAACGATTATTTTTCTAAAAGACGGTCATTCTTTCTCGAGTCTGGAATCAAACTTCAGACATAGCTTTTCGATGTTCAGAAATAGCTTTTTCCTGAAACATGGCCTCTCTCTCATCGGCGATTGCTAGCTTCTCCTTTTTTATGGCCACTTTCTCTTCATGCAGGACTCTCTGCTCCTCCACCAAAGCCCTCTCTTCCGAAAGCAACACACTCGTTTGTTTATCCTCAAAGCTACAATTTGCCCTCAAGCCTCGACGCCGACACAACAAGCTTCTCTGATGGAATATAGCTCTCCATCCATCCAACATGAGTTCACGCTGCTTAGAGACAACTTCCTTCTCCTTAGATATAGCTATCCAGTCATCTGTTATACTTTTCCTTCTGTCAGTTACACATTTCATACCTTTAGATGTGGCTTGTTTCTCAGCCACAGCTCTTCTCATACAGTATGTCGTCTCATCATCCGGCATAGCTCTACGTTGTTTACGAGTGCCGGTTAATGCTGTCCTTTCTTCAAGTAGGATTACCCGTATTTCATCTAAGCCTGATCTATCACTTTCAATAGCGGTTCTCAAGTCCTCCAAGAGTTTTCTTCTATCTACAACAGTTTTCAAGAGAGGATTTTTGTTTACCACTTGAATTTCAGAGGCAGTTACCGCAGTCTCGTCAGCTTCATGCCGCGCTTTTACTGATGCAGAACTTGATTTTTCCACTGTTATTTCTTCACGAACATTACGCATTGCTCTCAAGAATTGTTCAAAAGCTGGCAATGCTGACCTGTCCGAGGCAGATAACTTGCTACCCTGTGAACAGGATGTCCTCGGAGATGGTGGCTCGCTCCTCGGAGGTGGCGGCTCGCTCCTCGGAGGTGGCGGCTCGCTCCTCGGAGGTGGCGGCTCGCTCCTCGGAGGTGGCGGCTCGGTCCTCGGAGGTGGCGGCTCGGTCCTCGGAGGTGGCGGCTCGGTCCTCGGAGGTGGCGGCTCGGTCCTCGGAGGTGGCGGCTCGGTCCTCGGAGGTGGCGGCTCGGTCCT
>LQNS02276924.1:14312770-14329745 GCA_001587735.2 Parhyale hawaiensis | reverse complement strand
AAATGGAGAACCTACCTAACTCTACAAAGCTAACCTCGTCAGCAGGAACTGCGGCCAGATGAAATATCACCTACGGAGAATGCACTCGGAACACTTGGGTGCGTGATGCCCAAACATATTGTGGCAGGGAAAGGGCCCGCCACAATATACCCCTGAAGGCTTATTTGATAGAAATTCACTAAAAAATTATCAGACAAAATTTGCAATCGCATAGATTAGCACTAGATGAAATCTGAGAGACTTTCACCGATCAGAAACAAATTTTCATTTCGTGGACCCCGTAGAAATTCGACGGTTTATCGATATTTTTACTTTCCAATATAATATTATATCAAGTCTACACTTTCCAATATAATATTATATCAAGTCTACATTTTCCAATATAATATTATATCGAGTCTACACTTTCCAATATAATATTATATCAAGTCTACATTTTCCAATATAATATTATATCGAGTCTACACTTTCCAATATAATATTATATAAAGTCTACACTTTTCAATATAATATCAAGTCTACGCAGCGCTCTCTTACCTTACTTCAGTTTGATTAACTGCAGCTCTTCTAACGTAACAAGTCTACAAACGCCACAATTTTATTGCTTAATTCGGCTAGTAGTTGTAATAGTACCTATTCTCCTAGTTTTTTAAGCTCCCTACCCACAGAGTACATCGCGATCCAAAGAGAGGAAGAAAATGGGACACAAAAAATGGAAAGGGAAACGTGAAAGCAATGCACACGTCACATCGCATGGGAACAGCAAGTCGGGAAAGAAGAGGAAGAACAGGGTTAGCTTTATATCGACGAGGGTCAATTCATCTCGACGTTTCAAATAATGCAATTTCTACGAGACAATTTTGGCGTATAGATTGAAGGTGAACTACATAATCGGTTGTAGAAGAGCAGGAAAACTATGATATTCTTACGGGAAATTCCAGGAAAGGATGGAATATTGCCTGCCACGTAGAATTAAGACTGCTGATGGAGAAAACTAACGTTTCATAAGGAAGGATAAATGCGCAGAAACATTTAACGTTTATTATAAAATAAATATAGGATTCAGATTAAACATCAGCAACGAATGTTCATTTCAATACGTATCTAAAAATCTAAGAGCAATCAACTTCTATCAGAGGTATTATGTGAGGTATCCCTGTGCCGAATGCTCCAACTTGCAGACCCACATACCCTGCATCATGTCCCAAATCATTTCTCTCTTTGGGTCAACAGTGTACGGCTGCAGTCGAACACGAGCTACTGGAGCCATGGCGCCAATTCGGGTGGGTCACAAAACGCCTGCACAATCCGACCGCAGGGCCAGAACCCGTCTCCCCCACCCCCAGGTTCACCATGAATCACAGAATATATATTGTCAATACGTACTGTACAATCGGACATTAAGACTGTCTGCATTGGATCGAAAATGCACCATCAGCCTTGGTACCAACTAATAAGCTCACACGTAACAACGTATCCGCTTGGCGAGTTATTAAACAAGGAAAATGTCGGTGCGCAAGCTACTGTAGTCATATAAATTAAAAGATTATCACCACAATGATAATGCATTGAAAAGTGAAAGGGGTATAGAACAAGGTAATCTCAATAACCCTCCCTCCCCCCCAGAAAAAATAGTGTTAACCCGAGTATTTCTGCTCACCAATCGTCTAGTGTGAGTATTATTTTTAAAAATTCCAATATTTAATAATTTTATACAAGGCAAACATTAATCCAAAAAAACTGCATAAATGATCTGATTAAAAATTTTTAATATACCTACATATTCTCATTCTTAGCTACAATTCAAGCTTTCGTCTCGACCACGATTTTTCTTCTCTTATCTTGCCGTTGTTTACGTCTCAGCCATGATTGTTTCTCTACAAGACAATTTTTTTCTCCAGTCGTGGGTCACTTATCAGACCTAGCTTTTATATGTTGATAAATGGCTTTTTCCTGTGACATGGCCTCTCTCTCATCAGCGACTGCTCGTTTCTCCATTCTTATGGCCAGTTTCTCTTCATACAGGACTCTCTGCTCCTCCACTAAAGCCTTCTCTTCCGAAAGCAATACATTAGTTTCGTTATCCTCAAAGCTAAACTCTGCCAAGCCTTGACGCTGACACATCAAGCTTCTCTGATGGAATATAGCTCTCCATCCATCCAACAGGAGTTCACGCTGTTTAGAAATCACTTCCTTCTCCCTAGATATAGCATTCCAGTCATCTGTTATAGTTTTCCTTGTGTTAGTTGCGCATTCCATTTCTTTACACGAGGTGTTTTTCTCAGCCACAGCTCTTCTCATAGAGTTTGTCGTTTCATCATCCGGCATAGCTCTACATTCTTTACGAATCCTGGTTAAAGCAGTTCTTTCTTCAAGTAGGTTTATTCGTACTTCATCTAAGCATGACCTATCTTTTTCAATTGCGGTTCTCAAGTTCTGCACTATTTCCCTTTTATCCACGACCGCTCTCATGAAAGTATTTTCGTTCCTCATTCGAATTTCTAAGGCAGTTGCCGCCGTCTCGCCTGTCTCATGTCGCGCCGCCCGTGATGTAGATTTCTCATGAAGATTACGTATAGTTTTCAAGAATTTTTTCAAAAACTGGCCATGCTGATCTTTCCGTAGCTGATAATTGGCTAGATCGTGAAGAGGATATCAGAGGTGGTGGTGACTCTGTCCTCGGAGGTGGTTGGAGTGGTGACTCAGTCCTCGGAGGTGGTTGGAGTGGTGACTCAGTCCTCGGAGGTGGTTGGAGTGGTGACTCTGTCCTCGGAGGTGGTTGGAGTGGTGACTCGGTCCTCGGAGGTGGTTGGAGTGGTGACTCGGTCCTCGGAGGTGGTTGGAGTGGTGACTCGGTCCTCGGAGGTGGTTGGAGTGGTGACTCGGTCCTCGGAGGTGGTTGGTGTGGTGACTCGGTCCTCGGAGGTGGTTGGTGTGGTGACTCGGTCCTCGGAGGTGGTGGTGGTGGTGGTGCTGCTGCTCTCTGGAATGGAAGGAGAGCAATGGGCTCAAATTTCACGACAATGTCATCCTCCAATTCTTGGTATTCAATCATCTGTACGATGTTCTTAGGTAGGTCCTCATACGTGGACTTCTCCAACCGTACTATTTTGCTCTCTTCCTCCATGTCTCGAAGCATTCTTAGCACCAGAGTACCGTACACTTCAGCTATGCTCTTTATCATCATAATTTTGTATTGTTGTTTTAGTTTTCCTGGAGGACACTTGATAAGCGTGACGACATCATTGATAAGAGACACAGAACCTGGGTCATGTGGTTCACGTATTTTAATTTTTAGAGCATGGTCAAGGTCTATCGTGTACGCATTGCAATCCTCNGAAGCATACTTAGCACCAAAGTACCGTACACTTCAGCTATGCCCTTTATCATGATAATTTTGAGTCGTTCTTTTAGTTTTCCTGGAGGACACTTGATAAGCGTGACGACATCATTGATAAGAGACACAGAACCTGGGTCATCTGGTTCACTTATTTTAATTTTTAGAGCATGGTCGAGGTCTATCGTGTATGCATTGCAATCCTCAGTCGGGAAGAGAAGGGGCATCCCCAAACGGAACGCCATCACTAGCTCTGATTTTACACCTATCAACTTTTTTTCGTTGCTGATCCCTTTTTTAATCGAGTCTGCAGTGCTCTTCTGAATAGAGGCAGGTAGTGCTGCCAAATTCACTTTGTGCTCGACTCTCACCTGTAGAATGTACTCAGTTACCTCGTGTTGGGCCTGTGCCTTGTTGGGTGATTGTGCTGGCTCCTGATCAGTTTTGGCGCACTGCGACGTAGCAGCATGTAGACCATCTCCGTCCGACAGTTCCAAAACTCTAATGCTGCGTTCTGGAAGTCCTTCAGAGATGACAGCGTCGCAAGTGCTTTCCCTCTGTTTAAGTCCGCAGTCATAGCTATTATTTGTTGGTCTCTTCGGTTCACTCGACCTCCGACTCGCGCCACGTTGGCCCTTTGCATTCGTGAACTTCTTTCCAGCGTCTTCATCCTTGCGGCCCTTTCGGTTGCATCTTTTCTTTCTTCGATTCCAATGAGACATATTCTTTTGTAGTGTGGAAATTTCGCAATGAGAATTTCCTCAGTCAATAAAACCTAACTGAAAGTTAAAATGTTCGAAGTACAGCATAGCTTCCTAGCGAGTTTCAAGCTTCAAGGCTCTTCAGGTTTTCCGACGCACATTTATACTGGTTAACGATCAGTTGAAGCTACAAGAGAATCTACAACGTTCACCAGAAAAAATTAGGCGACTCATAAATTAGTTTTTCTCGAAATTAAACCAAAGTTTAGATCTCACTCGATATTTAGACGCTATAGCATATTGAAGGTCAACTTGCTGTTTAAAATTATTCTAAAATTTAAGGTGAAAAATTGAGATGGTTTATTGTACAAGGTTCTATATTCTGTAAAACAAAATTATACGTAGTTAGAATTCATTAAAACAAAATTTTCCAGACAAAATTCATTTTTGCATAGGTTTTTCTTTCTAGGTGAAGCTTTGGGAATTCCACAGATGAAAAGCATTAATTATTCTTCAATTGAAGGGAACCTCTGAAAGTTCCGCGGTTTGTTAATGTGTCCACTTTCCAATACGTACCAAGTTAGTTATGGTCAGACGTTTAAGCCTCAGTTTCACAAAAAGACGATGTCATAGAGGAAGAATGTAGGGACATATAGTAAAAAACGCATACACTAGAGAACACTCATGCTAGACAGTCGCGTCACCAGTCTATGTAGTGTGTACCCTGCAGAGAGATTCGCTCTCGGTAGACTCGAGTGAGAGGGGCAGTAGAGCTGATAATAGTTGCTTGCTCTCTCATGCGTGTACACTGGAGACTGCAAGGCTCCTAACTCTCCCTACAAAACACTCGCAGCGTGATTCGTCCGCGCTCTCTGAAGGGAGCCAGTTGACTGAAGGATTTGATGGGTGAATATGGCACCATTCAGACGCACAGTTGCTGCTTCTGTCATTTTTCTAGTAAAGAAAGAAAAAAAAATGCCTAGGTAAAAGAAGAAGATTGAGAGGAAAAATGCAGAAGTAGCACATGCTAAATTATTGAGGGAATTACTGAATGACGTTACTGCAGCGTACATGAGTATTTCGCCCAAGTCTCTCGAAGATTACTACTTTGTACTTGAAAAAAGGGACAGGTTAGGTTAAAAAACCTACTTAATAGCCGTTCCATTACACTCTGCCATTGCCGGGTATTTTCTGCCATAGTATGACAATGGGAACTTCAAAGTCATAAATCTCAAAAAGTAGAGCCGACCGCCAAAAACAGACTTCAGCATCTCTATCTGCACCGAAATTATACGCGTCACAAGAAAAAAAGGGGCAGAAATACATGTAAATGTAAACGATAAAAAACAAACAAAGTAACTCCCAAATCGAAAAGCAAGATGCACATTTCTGCAAACATTCTCACCTTAAGAGCGACTCGCGCTTATACCTCGCTTTTGTGAATTAAGACATTTTTGTAGAGGACAACATTTTCGTTGGAAATGCTTTGTTTTTGAGATATACGCCTTTTTTTAAGAGAAAAAAAAATAACCGTTACTATAAGTTTGCTAGGGTCCCCATTGGAACCTTAACTAACCAAGGCTAGGTGGGGGCAGGAAGCAAGGCGCTAAAACGGGAGGACTCACAAGCAACTAACATTAAAATGTGACGTCATCAATGACGTCACATTGATGCACGGTACGGCTGAGCAGCCTGAGAGTATTTTACTTAAATTCGCCTGATAAATCGTCAGTTACAAATTTCGTCTCAAGCACATATCAAGAGGACCTATACTAATTGACGCACGGTTTTTTTTTTAAGTAATTTAATCTCCCGCTCCTGACCGGTCAGCTACTTGAGCTCTACCCACACATAAAATACGGTTAAGTAATTGTCGTATAGTACGGAAAGTTTGAGCAATAACTGTTCCTACGGTATGGTTTCTTTCGAGTCTAGAAAATAATACTGCTCATAATTTTGGTTAGGATTAAAAGCTCAACTTCCGAAAGCCTGATGTTAGGTGGAGGTTAGGTTCGGCTCAGTTATGTTCCTATGGGGTCGCTAGTAAGCCCATAGTAACACCGTTTTTTTCTCCTCATAGGAAAACAATGGTAACTTGAAAATTAGATTTCCGACGAGAACATAAAAAATAATCTCACAATGCCTGATTTTACCTAAATATGCCAACAAAAATACTGCATTTGAGTGGGGGCAATGGTAAAAATTTACCGTGATTTTTAGTTTGAGGTTAGTGGCACGTAAATGTAAAGGATCATAGTGCACTATCAAATTATAGACTTTATTTATATAAATATCTTGTATCCAGTGTTTCAAAACAATGCAATGTTTCAAACTATTAGAATTATTTCCAGGTGACAGCTAATGTTTCCGTAATGTACGCTTTCCGAAATACTATTGCAAAAACAGTAGCCCGCTGCCGTCCCCGTAGAGCAGGCAGTCTATTTAATGAAGTGAATAGAGCGTAGAGTGGGCAGGCGAGAGCTCTCGGGTCTGTGTACAGTATACGGTACTTTGCACTGCTGCCTAGACTGGAGAGACCCTAGCGAGACGTCATGCTCGCTAGGATGCTCTCGCGTCCGTGTACACTCCTGGGAGCCATGCTTGACTGCTCTCATTGCAACACTCTCGGGCTCTAGCTCTACAGTGTACACGTAGCTTAGGTCGATAGACACGTGGAACCTATGCAGCATGTTGGTGTCCCCTCACGTGATCAACGAGTGTGGGAACAGCAAATCGGGAAAGAACAGGACAAAAGTTTACTAGTAGGAGTATGAAAATTCAAGGAAGCAAAATGGGTACAAAATGCAGACGTCTCGAAGGCTTGGGTCATTGCTAATTTAAGCTATTCAACTCCCCTGGGGGCGTCGCCCCATAACATATGAGATGGGCGTACCGAACTAAACCAAGGCCTCCTTGAGTACAGGCCTGGGTCCCTACGTCACGAAGTTGGTCCGATCGGTACAGTCACCCGATAGAGTTTGACGCATCGTAATATTTTTGGTACATGTTGTGCATATTCCGGGCTTATCTGGATAGAAAACTCAAACTTTTGTAATTTTGTAACTTGTACGAAGTTTACAGAAAACTCATCTAAATATATCCAAAATATAGCAAACCGGTACAAATAAGATGCTGCATCTAATGATTTTTCCAGGGACTGTACGCAATCGGACCATTTTTTGAGGCCTAGACCCATGCCTGTAGTTTAGGAGGCCTCGACTAAACTCACCCTATGGCCCATCCTATGCCATCTGAGGTGCCAATACATATTTACCAAACCTAAGATGCGGTGTTTAAACTTACATTAGTATGATCCAATGTTGCTTCGCTGACATAATTCACCCTAATGCCATAATTTCATAGATTTGATTTCAAGTGGAAAGAAGTAAAATCGAAATAATCGCGCTGCAATCAGCTGTTATTTGGCAACAACAGCATGCTGTCGTCTGCGTCCTTACGGCATTTTCAGGCTTTCTAGTGTTAAGCGAGATTAGAATGGCAGATTATTCAAGGTTGCAAAAAACTTTTTTATCGGCTTAACTCCTGATCTGCGAATGCTACCTAGAATATATTCACTATTGTTCAGGCTTTGTTTAGTGAACTTGATAGATGCAGTGCGCCTAGAAAAGGGACATGCTTCACCATTAATTCAGTATATACCTCCTTCCATAAGTGAAGAAACGGCGTCCATCAGTTTCAGCGAACGTGTTGAAATGATTGACATGAACTGCCCCTCCCCCCAAAAAAGGAATTGCAGAATCATACATTGTGTCGACAGTGTTATTTTAAGCACTAGCTATAAGCCTCCCTAGATAATTAACCATGGTGATTGAAAGAAGGAAGAAGAAGGGAGGTAGCATGTCAATAGAAGCGTGGGGCCCATGCACGAAGGTGGATGGGAACGGTAAGTCAGGAAATAAGGAACATAAGACTCATCAGTGCGATTATGAAAAAGAAAGGACGCAAAATGAGCAGGAAAGATACGTACGATACTCCTAGCTAATGGCTAAGGTAACCTACGAAGTCCTCCTGCGATCGTTGCTTCTCGTAGATGGGCGAACTCTGGCCAGGAAGCAAAGAGTAACGGGAGGAGTCACCAGAAATTAGCATAAAATAGTGGCGTGATCTATGATATCACCTCGACAAAGCTGCAGTTGAACGGCCTCTGAGTATCTTAATTTCGCAAAAAAATTGCAAATTTCATCCCACAAGCTCATGAATAAATGAAGAAAATATATTATAATTGAGCAATATTCAGATAGCAGGAAGTTGCAGTGGAGGCTGGTGGAAATTTCACAGCACTAGCGGCGAGATTTGGAACCTTGATTGAACTTCTTTGAAGAGAAGCATTATCTACCCTTCATTTTCAGTGAACAGTGCTTTCCACAAAAATTCAAAGATATATTTCTTCGACCTAATTCATTCGATCTCTCACTCCTGACTGACCAGCAACTTCAGCTGTACGCGTACACATAACACTGTAGAACGTTGTCGACATGTACAGAAACGAGCATTAGGTATTAGCCTAGGTATTATTAGATTTAAGCCTCCCTTAATAAGTACTAAGCTCTTCTAAGAGAGGAAAAGGAAGGGACATATAGTATGTCGACAGAAAAACTGGGAACCCATGCACGAAGGTGTTCCCACACAAGATCAACGCGCATGGGAACAGCAAGTCGGGAAAGTTCTCCTTCTTGTCTGTTGTCATTCTAGTCATCCTCATACTTTCACCTTCCTTCGTTTCACCCGTGCTTTCACAGATGTCCCGAAGGCCTAGCTAATGGCTAAGGTAACCTACTCAAACCCCCTGGGGGCGCTACTCCCCATAACATACCTAGGATGGGCGAACCTAACTAACCTAACCCTATGGCCCATCCTATGCCCCCGGAGGGGACAGAAACGAGCAGTATTAGTTTTTATCTCTCTCGCGTCAAGAATATAACGCTGTTAATAATTTTAATTAACATTAAGAGGCCCGCACATCAAACACTTCGACTTGTCGGTGTGACGTCAATTGTACTACATGCAGTTACAGCTAAGTTTCATTTTAGTAACATTGCGCCCTCCAGTTACGCTCTTTGCTTCCTGGGCGAACCAAAGTAACCTGACCCTATGGCCCATCTCCTGCTCACTACGGGACTAGTTCGAAGTTTCAATGAACTATTTAGATTTAGGATGAACTTTAATCTCCGTGAATTTAAGTCACAGCAACGAGATCGAATATGAAAAAAGTTTAGCACCCGGTTTGAGCAATACCAAGTTTGAATAATATTCAATTTCATGGAAGAAACTACTGGCCTGATGATTTATAGGCAATGGAAACCTCTAAAGCAGAGTTCACACTTCATCTCAACCTGTTCACTCATCCACTGGTTTGAAAGTTTCATAGCGTAGTTGTCGGCACAACTTTAGGCACGCGACAAAAAAAGCCATTAAGCATATTAGACGTAAACGTCAAATCAGTTTCCTCTGTGTCACTAAGCAAATTACGGATGTCTCTTAAATTTGGTAAGAATTAAAACTCCAAAAACTGCATATTTCAGCTGTTTCTATGGCGCAGAAACACTTTCGGACGAGTGGATAAGCGAACGCGTTTCTATTATGCTATGCAAGTATGTGATCTCGATTTGACAGTTTCCAGTTGATTAATACTAGACTTCCCTCATGAAAAGTGGAATACTAGAGATAACCGGGAAATATGTATTGTGGCACAGATTCCACCTTATCTATTAAATTTCCCTGCATTTGTAGGTTAAGCAAAAAGACAATCGCTACAATTCAAAGCAGATAACCAACCTACCTCCCTCCCACCCCCTTTGCCTGAGGGAGCGGAGGTCCAAACGGGTGACCGGGTACCAAATTTGCTGAAGAAAGAATAAACAAATAGCTTCGTCATCACAGTAATGCGGATATCTGCTAGTAAGGTCTTACGTTGTCGTAAGACAACGCTCCCCTGCTCGCGGACGATGCAGTTTTTTTTATCTAAATGATGCCTGTTTTAGTGTTGCAGTTGAACGACTTAATAATTTTGTTGTAAGGTTAAAGGACTGGCTCACTTCGAACGAACTGATTCCCAATGTAAATAAAACCAAACTTATGTTCTTCACATCAAGACCATTGCCACATTTACCCGTTTTCTTTGGTGGTTGAAGAGTGGGTTTTTTCTTACAAATACCTTGGTGTTGTGGTTGACTCAAAGTTAAACTACGCTCCTCACATTCATGAATTATCTAATAAAGTCTCTAAAGCAAAGGGAGCTATCTTCGCTGTTCGCAAATTTTGTAACAGAGAGTCTCTCTTAATGTTGTATCACTCACTTGTGTATCTTCACCTTCTTTAGGGAATCGTTTGGGGAGGTGCATCAGCACATGTGCTCAGACCTCTTGTAATTTCCAGAAATAATGTTCTTAGAGTAATACTCAATGTTCGGCGTGACCACAACAATATTCCAATGATGTCTGTCAGCGCTATGTATAATGAGTTACAACTTCTTAAACTACAGGATGTATATAATCATTACGTACTCATGTTATTAAGGAAAGCTATGTAATTCGAGGGTTTAGAGCCAAAAGTGGCTATGGCCATTCACGGCGAAATCGGGTTCCATTCACAAAGTGGGTGCCCATGTGGCATATTTTATTGTCACGGGTGTCTATGCCATATATTTTCATGCCAAAAATCTTCTTTATGAAGAGATATGGCATAGACACCCGTGACACTACAAATATGCCTGACGGGCACCCTTTTGCTGAGGGGAACCCAATTTCACCAAAAATGGACATTGTCACTTCTGGCTCTAAGCCCTCGGTATGATGATGTAACTTTACTTGAGAACCATTACAGAGCGTTAGTACCAGCTCATACATATTACACAGGTGATAACACATTTAATTTACCGAGGGTCAGATTAGAAGTAGACAAGCGCTTTGCAATTTATCAGAGTGTAGTAAACTATAATGCATTACCTGGATTTCTCCGAGAGCCTACGTCTGAACAGATGTTTAAATCTAAATATAAAATGCTCATTTTTGCCCAATACGAAGACCAGTCCTAAATGGATGGAAAAATTCGATGAATGACAATGGTTCCTTAGATTGAGTGTATTTTAAGCCGAAATTCAGTGTTATGTATATTCAATGCTTGGATGCATTTTAACGTACCAGTGCCTCATAAGTAGCTTACTTTGAGTAGGGCACGTTCTCTGTCATTTATTGAATTGTGTTAGCTTTTAGTTATGTGCTGCATCAGAGCGTAAGTGAAGTGAATACGTCTTATATTGCTCTAATTAAACCATTTATTGGAAGTTACCGCGAAAATCTGTGTTTGTAAAAGCAGTTACGAGTGAAGTTGGATGTTTAAAGAAGGTATACTAAGTAGAACTAGCCGGACCCGTGAAAATTTCACGGTTGGTTAATGTTCTCANGTATTTCTCGACCTTTGAAGAGATCTGCGGCGAACTGCTACAGCGCGTTATAAAACTGCTTTCTCTGCGATAAACTGCTTGAAATCAAGCGCGAAACTGCACTAATTTTCAATAGGGCAGATCCTCAACCTAACCTGCACCATACCTTTATAGCGCCTGTCTCTTAATTCTTACGAACTCAGTCTAACCTCAAGTTTGCTGCATACGGGAGTCTAAAAATGGGAACGTTTCTCCCTATCCTCTCCATTAAGTTTTTGTGTATGCAGTTTCGGCTTGTCTTATATTATTGTATTTAAAAAGTGCTTAAACTCCGAGCCACCACAGCGAGAGCCACTTGCTCAGTTTCGAATCTCTGTGAATTTCTATTGAGTTTCAATTCGCAATTGTACATATTTCGATTGATGTTTCTTAATAGATTCAGCCGTTGTCACCCGCACAAAAACATGTATTCGATGAATTCATGGAACGCGGGAGCGCCTCACGTTAACGTGAAGCGCTCCCGCATTTCGACTCGCCCGCAGGAGGCCTAACGTAGCCAGTGTAAGTCAGACTGTATATCACCGGTTGACCTCGAAGATGTTTTACCAGCAAAGTTTTGCCCTAGTATTTCATGATATAGCTAGGCATAAACACAACATTAAAACCAATAAGTATTATTTAGGCTTTCATAGTTTAAACATTTCATTTTTCATCGGTGAATTTGATGATTTCAATTCAATATCGGGACTGGTTACTACTTGTACGTTGTATGTGCTATAGCTTTACTACAAAAGATACAACAGATTCAACCCATTATCAATAATTGCTTGATGTCGCTGAAAGCACTATTTCTGTTAGCTCACGTGATTTCTTTAAACATCGCTCTTTCACTTCAAAAATCCAGTATACAATAAAACACAGTTGTTGGTTGCTTGCTCCCTCACTCCCTTGCTCGCTCCAATGTTGGTCCGTCTCTCCGACACGCAATTAGTCCGCCGCCCCACTGACGAGACAAGCGACGTGCAACGCCACAAATTTGTTGCACCACAAAATGTGACGGAGAGTACAGCAGTCTGCTGCCCCCACCGCCGCAACTGTGATGCCTCCCGACACCCGTGCATTGCTGCAACACGACTCCCGTAAATATCGCATTGCGTCGCTAGTTGCTCCGGTCTGTTCCCGGCCTTAAGAGTTTAATAGGAGAAAATTCATCTACAGTAGAACAAGTTCAGATACCATACAATTTCAGCGCTCAGAGTACCAGTAACAAATATAGTTCTGGATCTCAGGCCTCTGGTTCCCGAACTCTGGATCCCCAGCCTCTGGATCCTTAGCCTCTGGATCCCCGCTTTCATTGCTGATTGATATCGAAGTAGTTGAATCTTCAAGCTGAGCAGACGCATTTTTATACTGAATTTACATCGCATCCAAATTTCGACGCTGGAGGTTTAACAAGCAGTTGGTATCCACAATACGGTCAGCCCTGGGCATTTCCAGTGAATTCTTTTTTACTGCACTATATTTTTCTTAGTGCGATGCAACGCTTGCCCCATTCCAAGCTGACATTCACTCCTTATCTTGTAGGGGGGATATTTTGCTATCGCAACACTAATGGTTGTACAGCTTGCGTTTCTCTAATGGAAGATCAGGCCTGCAGGGATGAGACCTGTAATACAGCAACACCTATACTGGGAACTGGAACAATAAAAAGCTCAGTCACAAAATTTTTGCCGTTATTTTTTATGGCTAGGCCATCTAGTCTAAAACGAAGAATGACCGTCGTGTGTTTATCTAGTTATATTTTCATTTATTTATGTATTTATTTACAGGTTTCGTGTCACGCTCTTAACGAATAGATCGACAAAAGTAAGCTCTGGGCTTTCTGGTTTCAACAGTATTCATCTGCTTGAAGACTGTGGTCTTCATGCTAAGCTTTATAGAAAACTGATGGGTAGAAATTATTCCAGGTTGCAGATGATGGCAATCGAACAGTACATCTGAATTCCGGTCTTTCTCCGACTACGTTGAAGTCCACTCGATGTAGATGCATACAGCTTCTCTAATCAATCTCTCCCATCGTGAAGTGTACTCTCTTCCGAGGTTTATTTCATCCAAACTTAAACTGATACTCTTATTTTGTTAATTATCGAGGCAACTGGTAAGATATTCTTGATCGGTCAGCAGGCGCGTAAAGACCACGATTCCTCAGCTACAAATTATTTTCTCCACTTATTTTGGGTTCTTCTTCAATAAAACAAACTTTCTTTTGAGGAAATAATTTTCTGAGTCCGAGTAATAGGTCACCCTTGAGTATCTTGGATACAGAGCGCCGTATTCATTAGAAGCAATATAGACTGCGGGCAAAAAACGTCGCTTTTTTTGTGTATCACCGAAAAGAAGCTTGATGTTGTTTAGCCTTGCACGCATATCTGTATGGTTCCCTAATTCAAGATGGCAGTTGCGCAGCATCCTACCCATGGAAGTTAATAAGAGCCTTACATGTATAGAAGGGAGCTCAACCGTCTGCCCTAAATAGGTAATATCCTGCCAAATCATAAAATACATGTCCCGTCAACACGCGGTACTACCCAAACAGGGAGCTCCCTTTTATAGACGTAAAGATCTGCCTTAATGTCTTTTCGATGATGCTACAGGCAACACAAGACGGTTCTTCACAAATTCTTAGTTCAGAATGAAGTAGTACAGAACAGCTCGCTGCACCGTATTCTGGATAAGATATATTCCATACTTGGATCGTTTTGTTAGGTGACCTCAGCAACGTGAAGATTTCAAGATATGAAATCCGGTACTGTACGTAAGTATGATGCATATAAAGTGAACTTCATGTCTTTGCTTCGAAACAGGCTGATTGATTTTTTCCATGTTAAGAGAAAGCGAAAAGAAGACAGAAATTATTGAGCTTCCTCCCAGAGAAAAGTAAAACTTCTGGGAAGCGAAATTTCCCCCTAGCTAATAGTGAAAAGCGTCACGTACAGACGCAGGGATGGACGTACGGACGGAGCCTCAAGTAGAATTATAATATTGATTTACTCTAATCTTTGGTTCATTGGCAAGTGCATGTTAGAAGTGCAAACAAAAACAATAAGTCTTTGCCACAGCCTATCTCTTTTTCATTTCACTGCACACGTACGAGAGTGAGAACACGGAAATGTTTCATGCTAATTTTATTGTTTTTGTTGCCATAATAATAACAGCTCAGACTTGAGTAACTGAATTACGTATTGAAATACAAATGTGTCTCTGCAAATTCATACTTGCTGGATGTAAGAGAGATGTTCGAAACAGTACAATTAGTATTTGTCGTATTTGAATATTTTTATTGGAGTAATTATAAGACATCTGCTGAAGAAGGTTTTCATCTGTATGAGTTGCTAAGAACTTAAGCTTTTTTTGTGTGTTTTTTGACAGTGTGACGTATATTTGTGAATAGATGACAGGGAAAATTGAATGGAAAGTTAATTGCTTTGAATTCCTCGAGAAATACGATGACTATTGCCCCAGATCCATCTTGCCGTATGCGCTCTTCAGGTAACTTTTTCATCGATTCTGCTAGAGCATTTGTTGGGAAAATGCCACTCTCAATAATTTTTGCTTCTAATCTGCAGGGGAGTTTAGAACCTCTTTGGGGCGTTGAACTTCGCGCACTGAATAATTTTAGACAATGTCAATCCTATTATACAGTAAGGGGGGTTACACTGCCTTTGTTTACAAAAATGGAAGTTAATACTCAACAATCGACTGCTAATTACACTACTTGAATTCTTGCCCTTGAAGCACTTTTTGCATTTTTCTCAGCTTTTTATCCTAAAATACAGCCGCAGTAAGACTTTACCAGGAATGATTATTTATGAGCTTTCTGCAAATTCCGCAACACTTTAGGTGCTCGGAGATCACACGCAGCATTCACCGTTATGTTGTAGAGTTCATACGACATTCATATCAACGCATTCGCTCGTCCACTCGTTCGAATGTGCTAATCTGCCCCAGCGATATCAGAAAAGTGCACTGTTTTCTGAGTCCTATTTTCACTGCAAATTCGAAGAGTTGCCCTTAAATTGTACAGCGGCACTTTCAGAGAAGACTCATTTGACAGTTGACACCACAGTTCAACTACTATAAAAGTTATGTCAGATCTGAGTGTACGCGCTACGCCCTTGATATCTTCAGAATTGTGACTTCAAAATTACGTCCCGCCACTGTGGAAATATCAAAGATTTCTCACTGCAACAATTTCGCGACGCAAGTCTGACGTCACAATTCTGAAAATTCAAGGGCTTGTTGCAAATACCCAAATCTGACCCAACTATCTTTTGTAAATGAACGCTGGTTAAGACAAAGCTGTGCTGATGACGATGCTACACAACTTCCAGACGGGTAGATGAGCGAACGGTTGAGATGAATGACGTGTGAACTCGACCTTGTCAACCTGTATGCGGACGGTTATATGAGCAAGCCTGTAACTTTGCTTGGCGGACGAGCTTGTAGCTAAAACTCTCAAAATATCTAACGTTCATTTTTGGACTCGTTAATTTAGACTTTTCCTTTTAAAATTGAATACTAGTTCGTACTTAGATTTAATAAATGTCCCCACCCGCAACTAGTGTGATCTAGAGCCAATAAAAAACAAAGCGGATGATCGACATAAGTCGACGCAAACTCTGAACAGGTTAACTGTACGACATCAGATAACACCGTGAGGGTAACACAGGCGTCTAATTGAAACACATTTCAGATGAACGAACACGGCGAGTCAGTCAACTTTTTCTGTTACTTGTCTACACGTAGAAGCGACTCTCATTCAAATGAACGAAACCGCACTTCCAGCTACAACTTTTTTTAGATATTTTTCGATAACTTGCGTCTGTTCAAAGGAACGTTTTTATCCCACAATCTTTTTATAGCTTGTTTTCGACTCGAACCGCCTATTTCTGAAATTACTATAGCCTGGCAAGCCCATAGAAGTGAAATCAATGCAGAGGAATCAGCTGGGCAATCAGAACAAAGATGACGTCCGTGATCTTGGAATACTTTCGGATAAAGTGATTCTGACCAGCAAAGTGAAGACGAAAACCGTACGTATTAATTTGTTCATGATCAGTGAACGCTACGAGTAGAAATTCAGCATTTACAGCTTTTGTTTACAGAGCTTGAATGACGCTGCGCATTGAAAAACACGGGCCCACTTTATCCTTCAGTCTCGCATGTCCGCAGCAACTCTTTCCATCAACTCCACGCGCAGTGCTTACCAGTTCAGATGAATGACGTGTGAACGCTGCCTTATTCAGAGTTTATAGATTCGATAGGCGGCAGTAGATAGACCAATCACCGAAACAACGTCATTCATCAACACGTTCACTCATCCTCTCGTCCGAAATACATGGATACTGCCATACATAATTTTTCGATTTTCGGCTAAAATTCAAGTTTTCGCCTCCACCCGGTTGTTCTTCACTGCTTACAATTGTTTTCATCTCAGCCATGACTATTTTTCTAAAAGACGGCCATTCTTTCTCG
>LQNS02276924.1:14296649-14309206 GCA_001587735.2 Parhyale hawaiensis | reverse complement strand
GATGGAGGCTCGGTTCTCGGAGATGGAGGCTCGGTTCTCGAAGATGGAGGCTCGGTTCTCGGAGATGGAGGCTCGGTTCTCGGAGATGGAGGCTCGGTTCTCGGAGATGGAGGCTCCGCTCTCTGAGATGGAGGTTCCTCCCGCGAGCCTGGGCTGAGAAGAGTTGGCTCGGGAGATGCAGTGGGCGCTGGACTGGAGACGGTCGGAGTTCGCTCGTTTGTTCTTCTGTTAGACTTACGTGTTGCACTCAGTATCGGAAGGAAGACAATGGACTCCACTTCCAAGAGATTAATTTTTGCATTCACGTCAACATTGGCAATCATCTGTTCGAAAATCCTTTTTACCTCCTCTAGCTTGTTCATCGCCTTACAAACTTTTTTGCTTTCTTTCTCTACATCTGCGAGGATACTTTGCACCAGGATACAGCAGCTAGCAGCAACTGCTGTTATCACGTTAATTTTTGTTGACTGTAGGTGGATCTCAGGGCACTCTGTGACAGTGATGATATCATGGAAAGTACACAAAGAAACTGGATCTGCTTGATATCTTTCCACTCTTTTGCCACAATGGACGTCGATCTTTTCTCCCGACATGAGCAAGTTCATTTCAATTTTGAGCATCTTCAATATGCTTGATTTCACATATTCCAACTTAGTTTCGTTTTCGACCCCCTTTTTAAACAAGTCCGCAGTCTCCTGCCGAATCGAGTTAGGAAGTGCCTCCAAATTAACCGTGTGTTTGACTCTGACATGAACAATGTAATTTTGTTTATTTTTTGGTGTTGGGGACTGGTTTTGTAATGACGCTGCAGCAGGTTCGGTTCTTGGGCCCCCAGACGCTGCAGCATGTCGAACATGCTGCATCCTCTTCTCAAGGTTTTTCAGTCCTACAAGAAGAAGGGAATGGTCGTCGTCCGCGTCTTCTTCTCTCTCACCAAGTCCAGAGTTAGAGCTTTTGTTAGTTTGCATCTTGAATTCATTTGGCGAGCTCCCGTCGCAAGCGCCAGTGGCATCCCTGGACTTTTCTTTATCTTCCTCACCCATGCGGTCAATTTGGTTGCCTTTCTTCTTTCTTTGATTCTTGCGCGTCATATTTTTGGGGTTATGGAATGTAGTAGTGAGTGTATCTTAAGTCAATAACACCTAGCTGATACTTAATGTGCTTAACGTATGATGAAGCTGCCTTGCTAGTTCCAACTTCAGGTGTCTTCAGGTCTATATACATAAATTTGTGTTGGTTGACAAGATAAACTACTAGAGAATCTGCAACCGTTAGAAAAAAACTATTTATAAATTACTGTTATTAATAATTAAGTGTAGAATTAAATTCAACTATTTTGAAGCTCCAACATTCAAGGCCGACATTCTGTTCATAAAATTAATTTTCTAAAATTTATGCTAAAAAATGTTATTTCTTTGTTGTACAAGGTTGTTATTTCCTGTGGGAAAAAATTTATTTGATAAAATTATTATTGTCTTAGCTTTACCACCGTATCTACTCGAATGGTCTGTACGGTGAAGACTCGGTCTTTCTACAAAGCTCGGTAGGAATATCTTATCTCGGCATTACTGCCGGAAAATCTCGGTCGGTTCAGTGCGCTACTACTGGCGGAAAAAAACGCAATGAAAGAGAAAGTCACTCGGGTGGACGGCCCCATTCGAAGCCTTCCACACGAGAGAGTAGAGAAGTCCCATGAACAAGGTCGGCTGCCTCGATCAACAGCTCACCTCGAGGAACAGAAAGGAAAAAAAGGAGAACATACCTAACTTTACAAAGTTAACCTCGTCAGCAGGAACTGCGGTCAGATGAAACATCCCCTACGGAGAATGCACTCGGAACACTTGGGTGCGTGATGCCCAAACATATTGTGGCAGGAAAAGGGCCCGCCACAATATGCCCCTGAAGGCTTATTTGATAGAAATTCACTAAAAAATTTTCAAACAAAATTTGCAATCGCATAGATTAGCACTAGATGAAACCTGAGAGAATTTCACCGATCAGAAGCAAATTTTCATTTCGTGGAACCAGAAGAAATTCGACGGTTAATCGATATTTTTACTTTCCAATATAATATTATATCAAGTCTACACTTTCCAATATAATACTATATCAAGTCTACATTTTCCAATATAATATTATACCGAGTCTACACTTTCCAATATATTATATCAAGTCTACACCTTCCAATATAATATTATATCAAGTCTACACTTTTCAATATAATATTATATCAAGTCTACACTTTCCAATATAATATTATATCAAGTCTACACTTTCCAATATAAAATTATATAAAGTCTACACTTTCCAATATAATATTATATCAAGTCTACACTTTCCAATATTATTATTCGTATTTCATCTAAGCCTGACCTATCATTTTCAATTGCGGTTCTCAAGTTCTGCACGATTTCTCTTTTATCCACGACAGCTCTCATGATAGGATTTTCATTTCTCATTTGAATTTCTAAGGCAGTTGCCGCCGTCTCGCCTGTCTCATGTCGCGCCGCCCGTGATGTAGATTTCTCATGAAGATTACGTATAGTTTTCAAGAATTTTTCAAAAGCTGGCCATGCTGATCTTTCCGTAGCTGATAATTGGCTAGAGCGTGAAGAGGATACCAGAGGCGGTGGTGACTGGGTCCTCGGAGGTGGTGGGGTTGGTGACTGTCCTCGGAGGTTGTGGTGGTGCTGCCAATTTCACCTTGTGCTCGACTCTCACTTGTAGAATGCACTCCGTTACCTCGTTTTTGGCTTGCGCTTGGTTTTGTGACCCTGCCGCCTCCTGCTCAGTTTGGGCGCATAGCGACGTTGCAGCATGTCGACCTCCTCCGCCCGACAGTTCCAAAACTCTCATGCTGCGTTCTCAAAGTCCTTCAGAGATGACAGCGTTGCAAGTGCCTTCTCTCTGTTTATGTCCGCAGCTAGAGGTATTATTTGTTGGTCTCTTCAGTTCACTCGACCTTCGACTCGCGCCACGTTGGCCCTTGGCATTCGTGAACTCTTTTCCAGCATCCTTATCCGTGCGGCCCTTTCGGTTGCATCTTTTCTTTTTTCGATTCCAATAAGACATATTCTTTTGTAGTATCGAAATTTCGCAGTGAGAATTTCCTTAGTCAATAAAGCCTAACTAAAAGTTAAAATGTTAAAAGCGCAGTATAGCTTCCTTGCGAGTTCCAAGCTTCAAGGCTCTTCAGGTTTTCCAACGCACATCTATACTGGTTACCGATCAGTTGAAGCTACCAGAGAATCTACAACGTTTACCAGAAAAAAATAGGTGACTCATAAATTAGTTTTTCCGAAATTAAACCAAAATTTAAGTCTCACTCGATATTTAGACGCTATAGCATATTGAAGGTCAACTTGCTGTTTAAAATTATTCTAAAATTTAAGGTGAAAATTTAGATGGTTTATTGTACAAGTTTCTTCATTCTGTAAAACAAAATTATACCTACTTAAAATTCATTAAAACAAAATTTTCCAGACAAAATTCATTTTTGCATCGGTTTTTCTTTCTAGGTGAAACTTTTGGATTTCCAAAGATGAAAAGCATTAATAATTGAAGGGAACCTCTGGAAGTTCCGCGGTTTGTTAATGTCTCCACTTACCAATATGTACAAAGTTAGTTATGGTCAGACGTTGAAGCCTCAGTTTCACAAAAAGACGATGTCATAGAGGAAGAAGGTAGGGACAAGTAGTAAATGTACGTATACACTAGAGAACACTCATGCTAGACAGCCGCGTCACCAGTCTATGTAGTGTGTACCCTGCAGAGAGATTCGCTCTCTGTAGACTCGAGTGAGAGGGGCAGTAGAGCTGATGATAGCTGCTTGCTCTTTTATGTGTGTACACTGGAGACTGCAAGGCTTCAAACTCCCCCTACAAAACACTCGCAGCGTGATTCGTCCGCGCTCTCTGAAGGGAGCCAGTTGACTGAGGGATTTGATGGGTGAATATGTCACCATTCAGACGCACAGTTGCTGCTTCTGTTATTTTTCTACTAAAGGAAGAAAAAAAATGCCTGGGTAAAAGTAGTAGATTGAGAGGAAAAATGCAGAAGCAGTGCATGCTATATTATTGAGGGAATTACTGAATGACGTTACTGCAGCGTACAAGAGTATTTTGCCAAAGTCTCTCGAAGATTACTACTTTGTACGTGAAAAAAAAAAGTGACAGGTTAAAAAAACCTACTTAAAAGCCGTTCCATTACACTCGGCCATCGCCGGGTATTTTCTCCCATAGGAAGACAATGAGAACTTCAAAGTCATATATCTCAAAAAGAAGAGCCAACCGCCAAAAACAGACTTCAGCATCTTAATCTGCGCCGAAGTGATACGCCTGTTACAAGAAAAAAGGGGCAAAAATACATGTAAATGTAAACGATAAAAAACAAACAGTGGCTCCCAAATCGAAAACCAAGATGCACATTTCTGAAAACGTTCTCACCTTAAAAGCGACTCGCGCTTATACCTCGCTTTTTTGGGAATTAAGACATTTTTGTAGGGGACAACGTTTTCGTTGGATATGCTTTGTTTTCGAGATATACGACTTTTTTTAAGAGAAAAAAAATAACCGTTACTATAAGTTCGCTAGGGTCCCCATTGGAACATTAACTAACCAAGGTTAGGTGAGGGCAGGAAGCAAGGCGCTAAAACGGGAGGACTCACAAGCAACTAACATTAAAATGTGACGTCATCAATGACGTCACATCGATGCACGGTACGGCTGAGCAGCCTGAGAGCAATTACTTTACTTCATTTCGCTAACCTATACTAATTGAACAATAATGATGAATTATCAATAGAAAATTGTAGGGGACGCTGGTGGTCAGTTTACAGCACCCGACGCAGGATCTGGGTCAATATGGCGCCGTGCTGTAACCTGTTCTTCGAAGTGTAGCGTTATTTGACTCTACATATTCAGTTCACACTGCTCTTGACGCACCGTTTTTTGTACGTAATTTAATCTCCCGTTCCTGACCGGTCAGCTACTTGAGCTCTACCCACACATAAAATACGGTTATGTAATTGTCGTATAGTACAGAAAGTTTGAGTAATGACTGTTCCTACGGTATTCGCTCATAATTTTGGTTAGGATTAAAAGCTCAACTTCCGAAAGCCTGATGTTAGGTGGAGGTTAGGTTCGGCTCAGTTATGTTCCTATGGGGTCGCTAGTAAGCCTATAGTAACAAGGGTTATTTCTTCTTATAGGAAAACAATGGGAACTTGAAAATTAGATTTCCGACGAGAACATTAAAAAAAAGTAATCTCAGAATGCCTGATTTTACCTAAATATGCCAACAAAAATACTGTATTTGAGTGGGGGCAATGGTAAAAATTTACCTTGATTTTTAGTTTGAGATTAGTGGCACGTAATAGTAAAGGATCATAGTGCAGTATCAAATTATAGAGACTTTATATAAATATCTTGTATCCAGTGTTTCACAACAATGCAATGTTTCAAACTATTAGCATTATTTCCAGGTGACAGCTAATGTTTCCGTAATGTACGCTTTCCGAAATACTATTGAAAAAATAGTAGCCCGCTGCCGTCCCCGTAGAGCAGGCAGTCTATTTAATGAAGTGAATAGAACGTAGAGTGTGAAGGCGACAGCTCTCGGGTCTGTGTACAGTATACCTTGCACTGCTGCCTAGACTGGAGAGACCCTAGCGAGACGTCATGCTCGCTAGGGTGATCTACGTCTGTGTACACTGCTGAGAGCCATGCTTGACTGCTCTCATTGCAACACTCTCGGGCTCTAGCTCTACAGTGTACACGTAGCTTAGGTCAATAGGCATGTGGAACCTATGCAGCATGTTGGTGTTCCCTCAAGGGATCAAGGAGTGTGGGAATAGCAAGTCGGGAAAGAACAGGACAAAAGTTTACCAGTAGGAGTATGAAAATTTATGGAAGCAAAATGGGTACGAAATGCAGACGTCTCGAAGGCTTGGGTAATTGCTAATTTCAGCTATTCAACTCCCCTGGGGGCGTCGCCCCATAACATATGGGATGGGCGTACCGAACTAAACCAAGGCTTCCTAGACTACAGGCCTAGGTCTACGTCACAAAGTTGGTCCGATCGGTGACTTTGACTTTGACTTGGAGTCTAACGGTGTTCGTTAGGGCTTTAGCTTCAGCCGAATACTCCGGATCCGTTTCATCCATACCCCACTACACCCCACCCCCCCCAACACCACGCCCCACACACCCTCCCCTCTCTCTCCAAAAAGGTCTTGAAGCCCCTCATAGCCCCCTCAGTCATGCCCTCTTCAAAACCCAAAACAACCCCCATCCCCCTATTATCCCTATCAAACCACCCCCACACTACCTCAGCTCCACACTCTCTCTTCATCACCTCTATGAAGATACCCCTCTCCCGTTCATATCTGCTGCATTCGACAACGACATGCTCGACACTCTCGTCATCCCCCGGCTCACACGCCCTACATTGCCTACTACCCCCCGCATTCCACCTATACGTTCTTGCCTTTACCCCCAGGCTCTTTGTACTCACTCCCAAAACACCCATCGCAAAAAATTTCGCACTTTGGACTCTCTTTTCTACTGTACCAATCGAGGGTTGTCTTCCTTGCTATACCTTCTCTCCACTTTCGCAAACCAATTTCCTTGACCTTCCTCTTAATATTCTCCCTCCACCTCATCATCTCCCAGCCCAGGCCCTCTCCTCTTTCGTTTACCATCCTCCAACCGTTTGTCAACTCCCCTACCACAGGCACCCGCCATACAACCTGGTAATTGCATTTAGCCATAAATCTCTAGCACATGGCGTCCCATTTACTCTTGCCATTCACCCAGATAGTCACTTTCTTCACCCATCTTTCTTCGTCCATTCTGTCAACTCTAACCTTGAAGTTCAAACACCCCTTCATAATTCTTTCCCAGAACGTACTCCAACCCATGTCCCCTCTCACTGCCTTCACCCCCACCCATCTGCTTGCTCCAAAAGCCAATCTACCCACCAAATTTTGGACAACTTCCAGTTTGTCCAAGGCCTGTGCACTCACCGGCAGAGTATCCAGTCCGTACATAAGGCTCGGGACTGCCATACCCTTCCAAAGTCAACTTATTACCTCATACTTGTTAGCTCTCACTTTCCCCACACTCGCCAGTCTCCCACACCACTGATACGCTCTACAAACCCTCACATTCAGTGTCTCTGCCATTCCAAACTCATCCACAACTATACCCAAGTACTTATACTTGCTCGTCCTACGAATGTTCTCCCCTGCCAACACCCAAGTCTGTTCCATACCCCCTTCCCCATTTACAACCAAAACCTGACTCTTTGACTTACTAAAGTTGACTTCAAAGTCTCTCCCAAAACACGACACCACATCCAACGCCGCCTGCAACCCTTCCGCACTCTCACTCATGACCACAATATCATCCGCATACATTAATATATTGAGCTTATCTCCCCCCACCTCTACTCCTCGCCCACACTCGTTTAACCGCACCGCCAACTCCTCAGTATATAGCCCAAAAAGTAACGGTGACAGAATACATCCCTGTCTTAATCCTGACACTCTCAGTCCACCCAGTTTCAACATCCCCCAATACAAACTTGGCCCTAGTGTTCACATACATGCTTTTAATTATACTGATCACTTTAGAACTAAAACCACACTTTGCCAAAACCTGCAGTAAGATGTTCCTATCGACTCTGTCATATGCCTTTTCAGTGTCCAAAAATGCCAAGTACACACTTTTCTTCTGTCTCTGAAAATACTCAATCACTTCTCTAACTATGAACATATTGTCCTCTCCCCTCCTATCAGGTATAAAACCATTTTGTTCTTCCCCCAGTACTCCATTTCTTTCCACAATCCCTCTCAGTCTTTCATTTAGCACCGCCCCAAAAATCTTTCCTACCGTATTCATTAGCGCTATTGGAATGTAACTTCCTAACTGGTTTCTTGGCTTCAGCGCTCCCTTGTGTATAAGAATAACCATTATTTCATTCCAGTTACTGGGTACCCTCTCTTCCTCCCACACTTTCGAATACAGTTCCTGCAGCACTTCAATCAATCTTTTTCCCCCGTTTTGGTAAAACTCATATGGAATCTTATCTACTCCAGCTGCCCTACCATCTTTCAATTTCCTTACAACATTCCTAACTTCCTCCACCGTTGGGGGGGAATCCATGCATCCCAACTGCTTGCCCTCCATCTGGAGTACAAGCTCTCCACCTCCAACTATTCTTCTCCTCATTCATTCCCCCAACTTCTTCCCAAAATCTCTTAATTTCCCTTGCAATTTCACTTTCCTCTGTGACAACTCTGTTCTCTACTACTAACTCGTTAACGTTCTTCACCAAATGGTTCTTTCCCCTAAGGAAATTATACAGTCCCCCGATAGACTTTGACGCAGCATGATATTTTTGGTATATGTTGTGCATATTCCGGGCTTATCTGGATAGAAATCTCAAACTATAGTAATTTTCCAACTTTTAAGGAATTTACAGAAAACTCATCTAAATACATCCAAAATATGGCAAACAGGTACAAATAAGATGATGCTGCATCTAATGATTTTTCCATGGACTGTACGCAATCGGACCATTTTTGAGGCCTAGACCCATGCCTGTAGTTTAGGAGGCCTTGACTAAACTCGCCCTATGGCCCATCCTATGCCAATTCTGAGGTGCGTGAAGCTTCTGTTTAAATTCTTTTAAAATATTTGGGGATTATTTAAACTTTTGGGGAAGCGTGAAGCTTCTGTTTATATTCTTTTAAAATATTAGGGGATTATTCAAACTTTTGGGGAAATCTGAACTTCCCTTCTGAGTGATTTTTTTTTTTGCCGGTGATCGCAGTGGAGTGCGGACGTATAGCTTTTATTTCTTGTGGTGTTGTTCATATTGGTATATTTTGCAGTACAAACATTTTATTTTCGTTATTTATGGTTCTATTGTTATCTAACCGGCACAATAGACGTAGAATTGAATTTGAAGAACATTTTATACATTTTTTCTTGAATTTCAGTTGCGTTATGTTTGGTTAGTGTACGTAAGCTTAGGATAGGTTAGCGTAGGGTAGGTTAGGATAGGTTAGCGTAGGGTAGGTTAGGATAGGTTAAGATAGATAAGGATAGGTTAAGATAGATTAGGATAGGTTAAGATAGATTAGGATAGGTTAAGATAGATTAGGATAGGTTAAGATAGATTAGGATGGGTTAAGATAGATTAGGATAGGTTAAAATAGGTTAGGATAGGTTAGGTTATCAAAAACTATTGCGAAAATAAAAAAAAATTGCAGGAATAAGATGTTCCTAAAATTCAGTTTTACGTATACTGTGCGAGTTTCATAACAATCGGACCATAAATAAAGAAAATACACTGGCTCATCTAGAGTAAAAATTTCCCAAATTATATAATAATTGAGTAATAAACAGTTAGCAGGAAGTTGCAGTGGAGGCTGGTAGAAATTTCACAGCATTGGCGGCGAGATTTGGACCCTTGATTGAGCTTCTTTAAAGAGAAGCATTATCTACCCTTCATATTCAGTGAACAGTGCTTTCCACAAATATTCAAAGATATATATTTCGACCTAATTCATTCAATCTCTCGCTCCTGACGGACCAGCTACTTCAGCTGCATGCGTACACAAAACACTGTAGGGTAAATATTCGTCTTATCCCCCACCCGAGTTATAGGATAAGAAAGTAATTTCCAGCATAATTGAGGCGTGCTAAAAACGAATATTACAGTCGTTTTTTGTGGAAACGAATAATAAAAAAGATATTGGAGGTTTTCACCCAACGAACGAAACACCAAAACCGTGGTATTATCTCGTAGGATATTAGCAGAACCAGTCCTACGCTGCCTAACCTGGATAGAAAATAGCCACTTTATTGCCACATAATGGTTTTCCAAGGCTATGTTTCAGTAATGAGAAATTCGTATTACGAGAATGTGTNAATAATTTGCAGAAATAAAGATTATAATGTAGTAAATGGGCAAGTTCAATTGATTGCGAACATATCATTAAACTTGTTAAACTTACCTCTCAGTCCCTTGTACAAAAATATTACGACCGTGGAAGGGGGAGTATGATCTGTTTAAACAGAGAATGTCAAGGGGGTTTAATTAAACCTCCTTGCTGCAGGAGCTGAAGTGCGCGGGGACGCGTTGATTAATAAACTGAAAATACGAAAAATTGATAAAAACAAAACATAATTTCCACAAAGAAAGACCTATATATTCTGAATCAGCTACTTATAATGATTCAAAGTATAGGAATGAAATTTTGAAGTTCAGGTGGGGGATAAGACGAATATTAGCCGTAACAGTTTTTATCTCTCTCGCGTCAAGAATATAATGCTGTTTATAATTTTAACTAATATTAAGAGGCCCGCACATCAAACACTTCGACTTGTCGGTGTGACGTCAATTGTACTACATACAGCTACAGCTAAGTTTCATTTTAGTAACATTTCGTCCTCCCGTTACGCTCTTTGCTTCCTGGGCGAACCAAACTAACCTGACCCTATGGCGCATCTCCTGTCCACTACGGGACTAGTTCAAAGTTTCAATTACCTATTTAGATTTAGGGTGAACTTCAAACTCCGTGAATTTTAGTCACGGCAACGAGGTCGCCTAGAAAAAAAGTTTAGCATCCGGTTTGAGCAATACCAAGTTTGTATAATATTCAATTTCATTTAAGTAATAACTGGCCTGATTATTTATAGGCAGTGGAAACCTCTAAAGCAGAGTTCACGCTTCATCTCAACCTGTTCACTCAACCACTGGTTCGAATGTTGCATAGCGTAGTTGTCGGCACAACTTTATGAACGCGACGAAAAAAAAAGCTATTAAGCCTATTAGACGTAAACGTCAAATCAGTTTCCTCTGTGTCAGTAAGCAAAATACGGATATCTCTTAAATTTGGTAAGAAGTAAAACTCCAGAAACTGTGCATATTTCAGCTATTTCTATGGCGCAGAAACACTTTCGGACGAGTGGATATGCGAACGCGTTTCTATTATGCTATTTAAGTATGATATCTCGATTTGACAGTTTCCAGTTGAATCATACTAGACTTCCCTCCGATCATGAAAACTGGAACACCAGAGATAACCGGGAAATATATATTGTGGTACAGATTCCACCTTATCTATTAAATTTCCCTGCATTTGTAGGTAAAGCAAAAAGACAATCGCTACAATTCAAAGCAGATAACCTACCTCCCTCCCACCCCCTTTGCCTGAGGGAGCGGAGGTCCAAACGGGTGACCGGGTTCCAAATTTGCTGAAGAAAGAATAAACACATAGCTTCGTCATCACAGTAATGCGGATATCTGCTAGTAAGGTCTTACGTTGTCGTAAGACAACGCTCCCCTGGTCGCGAACGATGCAGTTTTTTTTGTATCTAAATGATGCCTGTTTAGTGTTGCAGTGGAACGACTTAATAATTTTGTTGTAAGGTTACAGGACTGGCTCACTTTGAACGAACTGATTCCCAATGTAGATAAAACCAAACTTATGGTGTTCACATCAAGACCATTGCCACATTTACCCGACGTTTTCTTTGGTGGTTGTAAAGTTGAGTGGGTTTTTTCTTACAAATACCTTGGTGTTGTGGTTGACTCAAAGTTAAACTACGCTCCGCACATTCATGGATTATCTAATAAAGTCTCTAAAGCAAATGGAGCTATCTTCGCTGTTCGCAAACTTTGTAACCGAGAGTCTCTCTTAACGTTGTATCACTCACTTGTGTATCCTCACCTTCTTCAGGGAATCGTTTGGGGTGGTGCATCAGCACATGTGCTCAGACCTCTTGTAATTTCCATAAATAATGTGCTTAGAGTAATACTCAATGTTCGGTGTGACCACAACAATATTCCAATGATGTCTGTAGGCGCTATGTATGAGGAGTTACAACTTCTCAAACTACAGGATCTATATAACTATTATGTACTCATTAAGGAAAGCTATGTATGATGATGTAACTTTATTTGAGAACCATTACAGAGCGTTAGTCCCAGCTCATACATATTACACACGTGATAATACATTTAATTTATCGAGGGTCAGATTAGAAGTAGAAAAGCGCTTTGCAATTTATCAAAGTGTAGTAAACTATAATGCATTACTTGGATTTTTCAGAGAGCCTATGTCTGATCAGATGTTTAAATCTGAATATAATATGTTTATTTTGGCCCAATTCGAAGACCAGTCCTAAATGGATGGAAAAATTCGACGAATAACAATGGTTCCTTAGATTGATTGTATTTTAAGCCGAAATTCAGTTATATGTATATTCAATGCTCGGATGCATTTTTACGTACCAGTGCCTCATAAGTAGCATACTTTGAGTAGGGCACGTTGTCTGTCATTTATTGAATTGCGTTAGCTTTTAGTTGTGTGCTGTATCAGAGAACAATAAAGTGAATAAGTGAAGTGAATACGTCTTACATTGCTGTAATTAAACCATTTATTGGAAGTTACCGCGAAAATCTGTGTTTGTAAAAGCAGTTACGAGTGAAGTTGGATGTTTAAAGAAGGTATACTAAGTAGAACTAGCCGGACCCGTGAAAAT
>LQNS02276924.1:14260042-14274452 GCA_001587735.2 Parhyale hawaiensis | reverse complement strand
TTCACTAAAAAATTTTCAGATAAAATCTGCAATCGCATAGATCATCACTAGATGAAACCTGAGAGAATTTCACCGATCAAAAGCAAATTTTCATTTCGTGGAACCCGTAGAAATTCGACGGTTAATCGATATTTTTACTCTCCAATATATTATATCAAGTCTACACTTTCCAATATAACATTATATCAAGTCTACACTTTCAATATAATATTATATCAAGTCTACGCAGCGCTATCTTACCCATGATCTTACCTTACTTTAGTTAGATTAACTGCAGCTCTTCTAACGTAACATGTCTACAAACGCCACAATTTTGTTGCTTAATTCGGGTAGTAGTTGTAATACTACATATTCTCCTAGTTTTTTAAGCTCCTTACCCACAGAGTACACTGTGATCCAAAGAGAGGAAGAAAATGGGACACAAAAAAAAATGGAAAGGGAAACTCGAAACCAATGCACGCGTCACATCGCATGGGAACAGCAAGTCGAGAAAAAAGAGGAGGAACAGAAGATCGGGGCGTGTTGCAATCAGACGCCGGTGTTACCCTCACAGTGTTACCCGGTGTCACCCGTGTAGCGGTGAATGGGACGTGCAATCTTAGCGCCCCAAGATATGTTACAGAAAACTCGTACATAAATATTTCTGGCGGAGCCTTATTATGGCTGTATTTTAGGATTAAGAGTTGAAAAAATACTCGAAAGTGCTTTAAGCGCAGGAATTCAAGCAATGAAAGGTAGTCATACATTAATACTAATTTTCAAGTATCAAGGCCAATGTTTGTAAACAAAGACAGTGTGACCCACCTCATAACCCTACAATTTTGGAGGGTTATCGTCGGTGTCATCCGGTGTTACCCAGCCTGTGTGGCATTAGAGACCGGTGTACCACAGGTGGCACAGTAGGCCTGATTGCAACACACCCCAGGAGGAGTATGAAAATTTAAGGAAGTGAGCACGAAAGACAGACGTCCCGAAGGTTTATCTAGTGGCTAAGGTAACAAATACAATCCCCTGGGGGCGCTGCTCCCAATAACGTAGGATGGGCGAACTTGGCTAACTTGACCCTTGCGAGACACTACCGTGTATAGATCGATGTGTTAANAAATTTAAGGAAGTGAGCCCGAAAGACAGACGTCCCGAAGGTTTATCTAGTGGCTAAGGTAACAAATACAATCCCCTGGGGGCGCTGCTCCCAATAACGTAGGATGGGCGAACTTGGCTAACTTGACCCTTGCGAGACACTACCGTATTTAGATCGATGTGTTAAGCGCTTGGGAACACTTGTAACAAACTTCTAACTTTGACTTCATTCAATAAGATTGTCGTCAAGCTATATATTTCACGTATTTATTCGTGGTTTATATCATAGGTGAAAGCCTATTAGGAACACTTCGATAATAAAAGAAAAACCCTGACAATTTCATTGGTACAAAAATTGAAGGAAAATAAAATACATTTCTCAGCATTGTACCACAGTGGAGGGTTGTGGTGTAATGCTAGAGCAGAAATAAATTTCTCAGAATTGTACCTCAGTAGAGGGTTGTGGTGTAATGCTAGAGCAGTGCAAATGAATTTACCACTCACAGAAATTTCACACGACGTTAGGCGTTGCATTTTCATAATTTTACTTCAAAGAAAGGTGAGCTACACCTTCATAGCTGTTTGGAAAAGGCTTCATTCAAAGTTCAGGCATAAATGATGGTCAATCACTTCGTTGATGCGACGGCAATTATACTTATTTCAAAAGGAGTTTGATTATGCGGCTTCCATTAGACCAAAGAATAAGAAATTATTATTGTTATTAGATTCAGTATTTTACCATCCTGGACGCAGCGAGGAGATTCAAAAGTGAAGCTCAACTGAAAAAATATAACTCATCAGTAGGAATATTTTATCTCGGCATTCCTGCCGGAAAATCTCGGCCGGCTCAGTGCGCTACTACTGGCGGTAAAAAGACCCGAAAAATAGAAAAAGACACTCGAGTGGACGGCGCCATTTGAGGCCTTCCACACGAGAGAGAGTAGAGAAGTCCCACGAACTAGGTCGGCTAGTTCGATCAGCAGCCCACTTCGAGGAACAGAAAGGGAAAAATTGAGAAGCTACCTAACTTCACAAAACTAACTTCGTCAGCAATTCTGGTATTATTTGGTTTTAAGCGCATTTAAAAAATTTTCCTCTAATCGATTTTTTTTCGATATAGAATCCGAATTTGAAAACAGTTTTTGGCGGTCGGACATAGTTTTCTGGTTGCAGCCCCCCTCCGAGAAGGGTGGGGGTATATTTCCGTCATTTATAGTCCGACTGTTATGAAATTCGCACAATATATGCAAAACAATTTTATTAAAATTTCATTCATGGCAATTTTTCGATTTTCGCAATATTTTTCGAGTTATCATATCGGTTAGATTATAGGTTATAAAACCTATTTAAAAGCTGTTCCAATACACTGCCATCACCGGGTATTTTCTCCCGTAGGAAAACAATGGGAATTTCAAAGTCATGTCTCGAAAACTAATGGCGACCGCTGGATTCTGACTTCAATTTTGGATTTTACGTCGGATAATACATTGATTGAAAAAAAAATGCACGCTCAAAACCAAATTTTGCGAGAACTGCGGCCAGATGCAACATCCCCTGTGGAAAAGACACTTGGGACGCTTGGGTTCGTGAGGCCCAGATACATTGAGACAGGGATAGGGCCCGCCAAAAGGCCAGCATATACCCCTGAGGGCCAAATAGCAAAATTATTCACAATTTCTTTAATTGACGTTCAACAAAGCTAACAGTTTTGAATAATCAGTCATACTTTTTACTTTGAAAATTTACAATGAACAATGAATAAAATACGGCAAATATTAAAATCAATTAGATCCACGTTCACACAATTACATTATTATCATGTTATTGATTGCCAATATTATAATTACGATAAATACATGTATATTATCAACATAACATCTAGCAGGGAACAAAGCTATAGTTTGGGTAAATATATTATTGAAATCGAAAAATATTTAGATATTTAGTGAAATTTCTGGAAATTGCACTGGCTTGCCGTTCAATCTAAATGAAAAAAATGAAGAATTATATAATATGAATACATATGTATGTCATTGGTTGAGACCACATCAAAGGATTCGAAACTGTTATAAGCCTGTATTAAAAGTATAGAGCAGCATGACATGCCTCCAGAAATTTCCACGCTCGACGTATCGCAACTTTGGTTTGCTCGAGATGGGCCAAGGCCTCTTAAAGTACAAGAATGGGTCTGGTCCTCGAAAATGGTCTGATTGCTTACAGTCACCGGAAAAAATCACTCAACGCGTGATATTGTTGGTACCTAGTCTCCAATATTTTGGACATATCTGGATAGAATTATTCCTTAAAGTAATTATAAGTCACAAAATTACGATAGTTTCAATTTTCTATTCAGATGAGCCCGAAATATGCAGAACATATACCAAAATATCAGGCTGCGTGAGATAGTTCGTCGTGCGACTGTACCGATAAGACCAACTTCGTGACGTAGAAACCCAGGCTTTCACTTTAGAAGGTCTTGGATGGGCCTCACTCGAACGTGGGGGGGATGGGTCTCGCTCGAACTGAAGCTCGCTCGAACTGAAGCTCGCTCGAACTGAAGCTCGCTCGAACTGAAGCTCGCTCGAACTGAAGCTCGCTCGAACTGAAGCTCGCTCGAACTGAAGCTCGCTCGAACTGAAGCTCGCTCGAACTGGAGCTCGCTCGAACTGGAGCTCGCTCGAACTGGAGCTCGCTCGAACTGGAGCTCGCTCGAACTGGAGCTCGCTCGAACTGGAGCTCGCTCGAACTGGAGCTCGCTCGAAACTTCCAGGCCTGGGCCATGTTCGTAGCATGTTGATAGAAACGGGGGATCCGTGCACCAAGGTAAATCAACGCGCACGAGAACAGCAAGTCAGGGAAGAGGAATAAGAACGTAACATTATCGGAGAGTATGAAAACTAAAGGAAGCAAGATGGGTACGGAAGACCTGCACAACAAGCCTAGCTCATGGCTAAGGATACCTACAAAATCCCTCTCCTGGTCGCTGCTACCCATAACAAAGAAACCAAACTAACCTAACCCTAGGCTATAGTGCGTCCCTTCCCCCTGAGGGGACTTAGGTTAATGCTGCAACGAGCAATGACGTATAAAAGCCATAAGTTTCAGTCGCGGCAACGCGACCGCCAATGTGAAAAGTTGAGCTCCAGCACCAATTTTCCCATTAGTGTGCACTCGCCTCTAAAATCCCTCGTTTACATATCTGCTCCAGCAATTCAACATTTTTGTATGAAAAAAAAAAAACTTAAATTTCGTAAAAGAACTGACTGGTCCTGGTAATTCATGTACAACGGAAACCTCCTTACGCAGAGTTCACCTTTCATCTCAACGTGTTCACTCATTCAGCCGTTCTAATCTTCAAAAGCGCCGCAGTCGGCATAACTTGTTGCATGCGATAAGTATTTATAAAAATGTTGGTTGATTTTTACAAAAAAGCAACATGGCACGGAGCTAATTCACTACTAGGTTTCAATAGTAGAGTCAGAAAAGTGCAGTGATACCCACATATCAGTCGCAAATGGACAGTTTTTCTGGTAAATTCTTGTTTTCGTACAGATTAAAGGCTTTTTTCAACGTTTTAGTGTGAACAGAACGTAACATGTCCTCGCATAACTTGCGTTACCTCAAGTACATAAAACTAAAGTTGTATTCTAGTAATTAGGTATTAGGTATAAGATTTAAGCCTCCCTAAATAAGTACCAAACTCTTCTAAGAGAGGAAAAGGAAGGGACATATAGTGTGTCGATAGAAAAACGGGGAACCCATGCACGAAGGTGTTCTCACACAGGATCAACGCGCATGGGAACAGCAAGTCGGGAAAGAAGAGGAAGAACAGACAACAGTAAGATCAGTAGGAGTGTATTCTAGTGATTCAATAGTTAGTTACCTTATTTATAAAATACTGTAAGTCAAAACGTACAAACTGCTAAGGTTGCAACAAGCTGGCGGCGGCCATTCTGTTTGTGTGCATAGGAGCGGAGCAGGGTTGTCAGCTGGTGTTTTTCACCGCCAGAGTGGACCAAATCAAACGGCAAGGAACTCATCTGCTATGAGACTCGACCATGTGGCAGTCTCGTAGTGAGTATATAGGTGTGTATATATATATATATATATATATACACAGAGAAGGCTAAATTTGATGCGAAATATTCGTATTTATTCCGGTGTAAAAAATTGTCGCCCGTGCGTGCCATTTCATGTTGATGACCGTAGCAGAGTCACAACGGCATTTGCAATAATGGTCTCCTTAAATAAAGCGTTCACCACCCTGTTCCGCTCTGACATAATTCGACAATATGGCCGACGTCAGCTTTGTGCCATCGTTGCAGTTTGAGTTTTTGTCACTTTAAAAAAAAATTAAAGGCTACCAGCTGTTTTATTACCAAGACACTGCAATAGGTTCAAGTACTTTACGTTACAACAGCTTAGGCAGGCCCAGAAACGGGTCTGGTTAGAAAAGCTTCAATTTCCGTGCCCCAAAAGAATATAAAACTATGTATTTCCGATATAGGCTATATACACACTAGTGAATTAGCGGGCGCCATATGACTTTTTTGTAAAAAAAAAAAATTACCAAAATATTAACAGTCAAATCTGTCTCCTCCGCAAGTGTCACTATCACTAGGTCAGTTAATTTCGGATATCTCTTCAAATTTGGAATGAAATGAAACTCAAAAAATCACACTTTTCTGTTAGCCTACTTCTAGGGCACAGTAACCCATTGGGACCAGGACAAGCGAACGTGGTAGTTTGAATGACGTGTGAACTCGCCCCAACGTGCAGACGTAACTATTCAGTTTCAGGATGAGAGATTCTACAGCATACTGGATTTCGCCAGGGCCGGGAAAAGTTTAATATTTAGGTAACACCAGAGCTAAGGTGGAAACTGTACTGCAGTACAGATATTACCCATCAAGTTACCCTGCATTTCAATGTCACGTACTAAACACTTTTATTAAAATCATAACTTGACGCCCAGGTAGTAGGTGCAACACAAATGAAGCATATTGCAACACCAGGAAACCCCTAACAAAAATCAAACGGCAAATGAAGACCATTTTGACCAGTAAACACCGATGACCTCCTCTGCATACGGGAACGAAGGTCAAAACGGGCGACCGGCTTACAAATTTACCGAAGAAAGAAGAACCATAACGTGTCGTCAACGCAGTAATGCGGATATCAGCTGGTAAAGTTTTACGTCTTAAATTACTAACTAAAACGTGTCGTCAACGCAGTAATAAGGATATCAGTTGGTAAAGTTTTACGTCTTAAATTAATTCTCTGTGGAACTATTTATTGAAAAATCGCCATGAAAATCTGAGCCTGTGAGAGCAGGTGCGTCTCCAATTGAATTTCTAAAGAAATTATACCTGCTAGAATAAAAATCTTTAGTTCATTGACTTGTGCGCGTCCTAGGTGCAAACAATAACAATATTATTTAGCACAGGCTATCTCTTTTAAGCCTGGTGTATTCGCGAGTCGAAACACGTGAACGTTTCATGATTTTGGAACAACTGTTTTTGTGGCTGTAATAGCCACAGCTTAAGCCCAACGCAGACGAGAACCAAAAGTTGTCCTGAGTGGCATTTTGCCTAAAAATTCTGCAAAAATGTTGCCCCAACGGCGCATTGATCAAAATGGATCCATAGGCCAATATTTTTCGCTGCTTTCGAGCAATTCAGAACAACTTGACGTTCAAAAAACCTTCGAATCTATTCACTTTTACGTACATAACGTCGGCCACTTTTCTTGAAGATTTACTTGAGATGGTGACCACTGCAACTGCAACGTCAAAAAAATAAATCGTTTTCATGTCACAACAATGACAGCCTTTAGCTAGCAGAATAATGTAGATGTTAAAGCTTCGTTTACAAGCTACAAGACGTATAAAATTTACATATAGTTGCTGAGCACTATGGAAAATGAATATGAAACCGGCTTGTATTCAAGCAATAAAACTTATTTAATTAATATTTCCAATTTCTATTTCCATGCCATTTGTGATAATTTTGCCCTAAAATATTGCCATTGCAAGCTCCTTTAGCTTTTGCGTGTAAATAAACAAGTCGTGGCAAGTTGGATCTATCCGCAAAATTGTCCCGTTGAAACAGGCGAAGAGGTCGCTCGTCTGCGCACAGCATTAAAGTAACTGAGTAACGTTTTCAAAATGCACGGCGCTGCGAATTTCGACTCTATGGATATCGGGGGAGATGTTGGAAACCGTGCAATTAGTACTTGCCGCATTGGAATAACTACAATGGTAGCTCAGGGTTTAGGCCTTTTTTCATTCAGCAGCGTAATGATACTGGACAAGCCGAAACCGTGTGCGGGGCTACCTAATCGGAAGCATATATAAGGTGAAACGTTCCGTGCCAGACTCTCGTTCAGAGGGCTTTATAACAACCCTTTGTGGAACTGAACTCTGGGAACTTCAATAATTTCAGACACTTTCAATCCCATTATTACTACAAAACTTAATTCGAAAAAATGACCACACGTTTGTGTGAAGAGTATCGCTTCCAAATCGAATATAACCTGTAACGGTTGGCGTGGCCCTCGGGTAGGCAGAGAATTGGTGCTAATAAATATATTGAATGGTTTTGGCATTCCCAGTGTAGTACAGTGGATCTGATGGAACTAAACGATATTGTCTATGTTTCGGGAAGACCAGTTCTATTATAGTATACCAGTTTCCCTTTATACTAGAACGCTCTTTTTGGTCAGCACCGAAAAGTAAGAGGTGAAGTTCACCTCCAACTGGGAAACACACAAGATTGTGTGTGTACTTATCACTCCCAAGAGGAATAAACGGCTACAGTCGATCACAGATCGTCTAGTCTATGGCGTCAATGACTGATGAATCTGCGCCCCCCCCACCCGACCCTCCTCATTTCTGGGAAAGGTCAGCGAGTCCACAGCGGCACGCAGGCCGGGTGTTGACAAGGATTATGAGACTCAAACCGCGTCTACACGATCCATCACTTCATCAATCACAAACACAAGAATCGACACGCAAAAACACAAACACTTCTCTGCTTTGTCCCAACGGTAACCACGAACACTTCAAAATCACCATACAAAAATTCAGCATTCCATAACTATTAATCGATATTCCACCCTCACTTTATCATCCAGATATTTATTTTAGCTGTAGAAGCTGAGTGGCGGGCAAAACTCTATATATACTGGCGAAGAGTATAGCTAAAAATTCACTCACTGGTATCCACCCACATGCAGAAATGCGAACGATAGAACAATAATTTCTTATTTTTTATTTTTCAATTTCTCTAATTTCTATTACAATTCACACTGTGGAGCCTACATCCGTTTCTTTCATGAAAACTTAACTCTTGCTCCATTGCGGCTTTTAATAATGAAAAAAAAAAAGACGGAACAGACGTAACTTGAATATGCTACAGTTATTACTAATTGACAACATATAGTCGCCAAATGCTTCCTGCTGAACGGAACTTCGAATCAAGCAAACAAAATTCGCTATGCGGGTTAAATTAAATTAAAATTGATGCTTTAATTACTAAATAATATAATGAAGCCGCATTCATATATGCACAAAGCGGTATTTAACTGTCGAACTTTTTGTTTGACAATCTCTCGCATATTCGTGCTCAAAGTTTTCCAACACTGCTGGCCAACAAAAAACACAAACTTCGATTCTCACCGCATGTGTTTGTCAATCAAAACAGTTTCGCGAACACCAACATCGACGAAACGATGGATCGTGTAGACGCGGCTTAACAGGTTAACCCACGGGGCGGGGCCAAGCTGTAGTGCACTACGGGAAATGGGCTTGTGACCTCATATATATACCTAGTATTAGTACGTTTATCAGTAGCTATTTTGCATAGTTTCTTCATAATTTCATTTGGGTTTTCAGAGTGTCCTACATGTCCTAAAACATTCATAATTATAGCAGCGTATAGCAGCTTATGTTTTTTCTAATTTTACTGAGCAATTGTAGGACTTCAGCATATTACTTATAGACTTTTGCTTCAATATTTTTTCACCGGAAGTAAAGCAATTTGTTTCCTTGATCCATTGTTTTTCTTACAAATCTTGTTGAAAAGTTTTTCTATCTCGACGTTTAATCGCTCGCATCTGAGCCAATTTTTGTTGCAGCGGTCTGAAATTATAGAGGATAGCATATCATTGGAAAAGACGAAAACAATTAAATCGAAAACATTTGAGGTTTCACTCATATAAATCCATCTTTATATTAGGTTATTAAGAACTGGTACAGACATTAGATTATATTTGGTCAAACTTTCGGCACAGGTCGAGTCTGTGCCGAAAGCTTGGCCAAATATAATCTAATGTCTGTACAAGTCCTAAATAACCTAATATATGAGCCTCGACAGACGTCCAGCCAAGTTTTCGATAAATCCATCTTTAGAATGCCATATTACTCTCGATAAAACTCACTTGATTGATTGCATTTTGAAAACAATAAACTTGGCTCTAAGAGTGCTTCTTACGGATGTGAGCATCTACCGGTTGAATTCTTTTTTCTGCTCTTTTACAAGCCTTTTAAACCAACGTTCTTTGAATAATTTTATCCTTCAGAAAGCTAAAAAAGTTCGTTGATGCTTTGATTCACATTTTTGTGCAACTATATAGATTGTAGGACACTCTGAAGGCCCAAATAAAATGATTAAAAAACAATGCAAAATAGCTACTAATAGAAGTACTAGGTTTTTATGACGTCACAAACCTATTTCCCGTGATGCACTACAGCTTGGCCCTGTCCCGTGGGTTAACCTGTTAGTCTCATAATCCTTGGGAATTGACTGATCACGTCCAGCGTTAGTAGAGAATAAAGCTGCGAGATACCATTATTTGAGGGTAGGTTCCTCTCGCGCCGCCGGGTCACCGCGCCACCCCTTCCGGTTTCCCAGGCCCCGTACTTCCGACTTGTGCCCCCCCAGACCACCGCTAAACTGGTAGTGCATTGGCAGTTATAAACCGGAAGCTCACGCGCGAGGGGAGCCGCGAGAGTAGGTTATCCTCAAAAAGTAGTATCTCGGTGCTTTACTCTCTACTAGCGTTACAATGAACTCTCTTGCCTGACAGGAAGGTTTGAAATTGTAACTCTGAGAGTCCATATCAGAACCCATAGCCTGCTACTAATGCCATGGAGAATTGAAATTTTATGCTGTTACATCTACTACAATTAATTTTAGTGCCTTTTCCTACCGATTACTCGATGTAACGTTGGCTATTGCTACAATTCCTGACAAATGGCACCGTGTGTCATCCTAGTGGCTACTTCAGATTTCTTGTTGCCGACAAACTGCATCAATATTTTATCAATATATTCTATGAAAACGAGCCACATTGCCCGTAGACGATCAAAAATATCGTCAATATTATTGAATAAATATATTGAGCACATTTGTTGTCCACTAACTGCGTCAGTCATTTCATCAATGTAATATAATCTAGGAATCCTGCCATTTGCTGGACAACGTCATGGACGTTTTGACTTTGACATATGACTCTAAACCGGTAATATCTCCGGAAAAAGTAAATGGATCTTAAAGTTATGGGTAATTTTCTACTTCAGTTCCCTAGGGTACTCAATATTGACACACATCCTCTTGTGATTCGTCTGAAGAAGTCCAGGTGACGTTCTTCCCGTCACCTACGAGCGTGTGGAGGAGTTACACTCCTGGGTGTGTTCTGTGGGACCGTAGTTAGCGACCAAAGAGAGAGCCAGCAGCATGTTATCTCCACAGTGCACGTAACCGCTGACCGCTGGTCTATCTGGTATGCTTCTTAAGCGAGAATCCAACAAGTTTTTACTGTATAACTTTGATATCGGTCGCGTTTCGAATATGCAGAGGCATTTTGTTAAACAATCTCGCCCCCCGTACGCTGAAGCTATTTGAATATTTTGTGGCGACGGTTTCTTCGCCATATCTGCTTGGCATGGGTATATCACAAGTTTTTCCAGTTCTTTCCGAGTATCTAGCGACAATCCGCTCGTTCACATTCCCAGTGATACGTTCCAGAGGCTTCCAAACATAGATGATTGGAAATCGCTCGAATCTTCGTTGTATTGAATGCAATTGGAGACAGCTAAGTCGTTTGTGGGAATCGCACTCGTGCAAGCCTCGAATTCTGGCCTGTGAACGATCTTTGGATAGCTTCAAGTTGTTCTAGCTTTTTGTTGTACTCTGCATTCACAGTGGAGAGCAGTATTTTATTCTCTGAAAGAATTATTGGTTTCCATAGTGTGAGCATTACATCAACTTCGCGTGACGAGAAAGTTCATAAAACCCATCCTTTCTTTTTTTTCCCCGCAGCCATAACTATAGCAGTATGTTCTTCGAAGGTAGCATCGTGTTGCATTCTCACTCAGACGTCTCTCAAGACTTCCAATTTCATGCCCATCGCTGATTGTATATAGTATGGATTCAACGAGTGATTTTTCCGTATCTTAAAAAGTTCGAATTTCATTTAATTAAAGGTAATTATTTTTTACCGACAATTGACAGACGTTTCCCAAATCTCGCTGTACAGACACCACGTATTCCGTAGTTAGCACAGCAGCTAGCATTCGTATATAGTCAGCAAATGACGATAGGGCTGCATAGTTACATCCGTACCCCATGTCATTGATCATTATGAGAAAGAGAACAAGCCTAAGTACGGTGCGTTGTGGGACACCACCCCAGCTAACAACTTTGCCTTGCTATTACGTAGATAACACGTTATGGTTAGGATGCTCAACGTGCTAAGCACGTTGATCTGTGGACTCCAAATAAAGTTGTTAGCACGTTGTGCCTAGCACGTTGTGAGACAACGTTATGACAACATTCATGGCTGACATTGTCAATTCAGCTCTAGATAACGTTGTAAGCATGTCGTATCACAACGTAGTAAGGAACCGCCCGGCACAAGGTGCCAAGGACGTGCCCAGGACATTGATTGTACGTTTTGATACAACGTGCTAACAATGTTATCTGGAGTCCACAAAACGACGTGCAAAGCACGTTCAGTCACAGATCACAACGTTGATTCAACGCCGTGTGTAAGCGGGGACTGAATACTTCTGGCTGGGCTGTCTTGATGACACTTTGTTGTTGACGATTGCACTTTGAGCTCTATTTGACAGGAATGCTTCAAGCAGCCGAAGACATTTTCCTCGGATACACATGCGGAATAGCTTTACCGAGGCAATATATTGAACTAGGAACCAGATTTTTACTTGATAACATTCGGGTTTTATCTGGTGCCGCTAAACTACACTATGGTTTTATCCAAATTAACCGAAATAACCTAACAAACTTATCTAACTTTGGTAATTAACCTATAAGAGTATATTCGAAAAAAATGTTATGTTAGGTCAGCCACGCCCGGTCAGCCATGCCCGGTCAGCCATGCCCGGTCAGCCACGCCCGGTCAGCCACGCCCGGTCAGCCACGCCCGGTCAGCCACGCCCGGTCAGCCACGCCCGGTCAGCCACGCCCGGTCAGCCACGCCCGGTCAGCCACGCCCGGTCAGCCACGCCCGGTCAGCCACGCTCGGTCAGCCACGCTCGGTCAGCCACGCTCGGTCAGCCACGCTCGGTCAGCCACGCTCGGTCAGCCACGCTCGGTCAGCCACGCTCGGTCAGCCACGCTCGGTCAGCCACGCGTGGTTTAAAAGCATAGGAAACCCAAATGTAAAGAAAGACAACTAAATAAATCAATTCATATTTCGTATCCTGTATTCACTTATAATGAGAAATACCCTATGGTACCGAATTTTGTAATCTGCTGTATAGCAACAGTGTGGAATTATAAAAGTTATGCTATTCAATAGGTATTCACAATATTATTAAATCCTGTCACTGCATCAAGCAGATTCATACTCTATACAGCGTGATTAGTCAAAACAATTTTTTTCAAGCGTGATCAAAACAATTTTTTTATAACCTCAAAAGCTCAATTAATATGGTCTTTACTGCATTTTCCATATATAGATAGTGATTATAGTCATAAGAAATAATTACCAGGTTTGCGTGAAAATTAAATGTAAATCCAATATTCCCAGGTTTATACACTTTGAATTCTAGAGATTTAAATATTGTTTTTATATATTGAAGTGTCCAAGCGGACGAATCAATATATTGATGAACCATCTATAAAATAGCAAACCTTTTTGATTTCATATGTACACTGATTGAGTCAAGATATTGATCAATCATTTCCAAGCCCCAAACGACCAATATTATTGTCAATACTAACACTTGATTATATTATTGGCAATATTATTGATCATCCATGGGCCGCTTCAGTTTAAAACAAAGGGTGGAAAATATTACATGTTCCACTGCATTGCGTCTCACTGTTACGTCCGTCTGGCACCAGTAAGCGTTGCCATCACGCGTCTTCTGATAGCTCGTAGTCAAAGCCCTCACGGAACGCTGTATTGAAGAGTATGCTGGTTTTTCTACCCCGATTTCAGCGAGAGAATTTCAAGTAGTCTATGCGCCTCTGGACAAACGATCAGACTTACGTTCGTTTACATTGGCGCATTAATACGCTGGCAAAATATGTAGCTGCACTAAAGCCGTGCGCAGACGAGACTTCTTTGCTGGTTTCGACATCACAATATTCTGGGAGGATCCAGCTTGCCGCGACTTGTTAATGCTGTTAACAGAAGTGGCTTAGAGAGTCGAGTAAGTGACATCTTGTGGTTCAGCCACGGGAGCGAAATGAGGGTTGTAAATCTGTATCCTGAGGCCTTTATTCAATCATTATACTATGATTATTTCATCAAGGCAGGTTGGGCAAATGAAATTCCTCTTGCAGCGTTACAATTCTATGAGTATTTTTGAGATTTTGTTCGGTCCATATTATAGCCCCGCCCACTACTTATATCTTGAGATATCTCAGAAATGCCCATAGGTTATTGGCAGCGCTGTAGAGGAACGTGTCCACGCCCAAACTGCCTTGATAAAATGGTCAAGAGTATTGTTGGCCGATAACAGTCTGAAGTAGGGGCCCAATTTCCACCTTAGTTTGAACCCCATTTCTGTGAAATAGGTTGTAGGGTTCTGGCAAGAATTCAATAGATTAATATGAAGTAGCGTAGTGATAGGTGGTATTCCGATGGAAAGTAAATGTCACGAAATATTGCTCTTATCGTAGGGTAACCACGATTGCAGTATTGAATAGGATAATCATAGTCAATTTATACGTTTTAAATATATTTCTAAGGCTCACGTAAAACATCAATAGACTGTTCGCTTCATTACGTAGCAAAACCGAAAAATCGTGCAACCAACAGGTTGTATATGCCAAGGTAAATGTGATGTACCTTCAGC
>LQNS02276924.1:14236155-14249245 GCA_001587735.2 Parhyale hawaiensis | reverse complement strand
CCCCCCTGAGGTGCTGCTCCCCTTAAACGATGGGCGAACCTGAACTAACCTAACCCTACGGCCCATCCTATGCCCCCGAGGGTTCCAAACTTCTAGCCTGTTTTGACACAGTAACAAATGACGAAAATACTGCATCTATTGCCGAAAATGTATAAAAAAAATTCGCATGTCACAGCTAATGGATTAATTAAGGACAGACGAAGCATACGAGTGATGAATCCCTAAGCTTTATATCAAATTTTCTTGCTTTCGACGGTTAGGATCCTGCACAGGCCAAGTTCTGCTAATCAAGTCACAGCTTTTAGCGGCAAACATTCAATGGACGAACAGTGCACCACCTGCGACTTTACTACTGGAAGGACTAAAATAACATTGAAAAAGTCGAGAATTTCATCAATTCTACTTCCCCAAAGAAGCCAACACGTCGATGTGTACATTTTTTGCAATAACTTTCAACAATTTTTATTTAGACGGTTGAAACTATGGTTGTCATTTAGCTACTGATCGAAAAAACATGGCTAACGCCAGATCGCGGTGCCGGTCATGGTGTGTGGGTTCCTAAAACCAGACTTTCCGCAAAGGAACAGGTGTCTTCTTACCATTTCCTATCGACCATTGTACGTCATACCACTAAATTCACGGAACCATTAAAGTCATCCTAACCTGGAAAATTTTGACTTTCAGCTACCTTCAGGGCGCCTGTGCTCGATGGAACAGTAGCTATTAGATTTCGTCTATTCAGATGCTGCCATGAAATTTGATTTTCAAAACCACTGGGTAAACACTCGACAAAATGCCGAGTTTTCCATAACCAGACAGTTTTGCTAATGATCAGAGAGTTTTTGTAACTACATTGTTATTTAAAAAAGATACCGGGAAAAGTATGTTGAGCAGATGAGCTTCAAAGCATCTAAAAGAAAAACTGCCAAAGAAAATATATAGGCTAGATTCAGCGAAAAAGAAATTACTATTCACGCTGGACTAACTTTAAAACTTCAATCTGTGTATAAACTATCGAGTGGGGAGTCGTGGGAAATTTTGATTGCGCGTATCTTTTTCGCGCAAAAAGAATGCAGTTCCCTCAACTGCATCTGCTCAAAAGCCTCAAGTCCAATCGTAAGCAGCACAAATGTTGAAGCCTTTTCCTATTAACTAGAAACAAACAGGCTATACTAGGTATTCTAAAGTAGAGAAACAAGGGCGAGTTCACACGTGATTCGTTTCAACGCGTTCCACCAAACTGGAGAGCGCGGCGCGTTGAGCTGGTGGAAGTAGTTACGGCGAACGCGCGAGACTGAAGGATGGAGCATGTCCGTTTTTGCAACGCCTTGCATCAGTCAAGTTCTGTTAACAAAACCAATAAATACCTACTAAATTTATCCTATGTACCGTTCAAGGATTATGAACAAATCTACAGTCGGTGTTCGTGGTCACTTTAACGCTCAGAATCAATACAAATCCCCTATAATACAAGAAAACGGGAAACTGTAACGAACGTCATGTTTTGTGTTTCAATTACCCTACAATTTTGGAGGTTTGTCGTCGTCACCCGGTGTTACTTGACCTGTGTCGCATTGGAGGCCGGTGTAGCACAGGTGACACCGAAGGCGGTTTATAAGGTTGTTGATACAGTATGTTAGAAAGGCTCTTCCACTCGCAATCAGGTTAACATTATGGGGCACGAATAGGACTTCCAACGGACGCAAAATATTACAAATATAAAGAACATTTTTTTACTTTAATGACATTTTTTCAACCTTTGTTTCCTTACTCATTTTTCAATGCAGATTCCAAAATGAAGTCATTTTTTTGTCGGCCGGCTCTACTTTGTGATATATGACTTTGACGTCCCCCATTGTTTTCCTATGGGAAAAACCCGGCGATGGCACGGTGTATTGTAAAACGTTTTAAATAGTTTTTTAACCTAACCTAGTTTAAGTCAGGTTAGGGTCTCCGTCTATAAAATTTCTCACTTCGTCGGCCCTGAAAATCTGCGGGTTATGCACATTTCTAAAAATGTGCAAAATCTACACGTTAAGACATACTTTTCTCGACAGATCAACTGCGCTGGCTTTTTTTTTTGGTCCACCACTGACCACTACCCTACTAGTGCCGGCCTTCAATTATAGCAAGTTTTACCCTGCAAGCCAACAATGAGCTTTAGAGCTTATGCCGAGAACCTTTTAGGTTAGGAAGCAAGGCCTGGTTCTGCTAGTGACTCGCGTATGTTATTTCTATCTATCCTGCGTATGTTATTCTTGATATTACTACGAAAAGTATATTTATCGAGATATATTAGGAGAACCAGGCATTGCCTCCTAACCTACAAGGTTCTCTGCCTGACCTCGAAAGCTCATTGATTGTTAGCTGTGTCAACTCAACATTTCACCAGGAGAAAATTTGTACCTGCTTAGCTAGGTTACGTTAGTAACCCAGTGTGCCAGCGCCGGGTATTTTCGCCCACACGAAAACAATGGGACTTCAAAAGTCATATCTAAAGAGCCGACCGACAAAACAGGAATTCATTTCTGGATTCTGCATTGAAAAATGAGTCCATTCATAGAAAATAAAAGGTTTAGAGATGATATGTCACTAAAGTTAATATTTACCGAAACTGTCAGAACAGGTAGCGCCATTCATTTGAACAAGAGACTTCCACGTTTAGACAGCGACAGAAAAAAATGAAACACAAATCGTGTTCGTTCCAATGATTGAACGCGTTGATATGGGCAGCGTGTGGCCTCGAAGTAAGAACAAGCAGAAGCTATGCATGTTGGTCTGCTGTGACGTCATGGGAGTTGCCAAATCAATACATCCGTTGCCAACTGGAGTTTTCAGTTACATTTTGTCAAATCCGGTGATGGGAAACTGTTAAAAAATAAAAAAAACAGTTGGCAGTCAGATAAGGAACATGCTTGAATCAGGCAATAAAATTGAAAGTCGCAATTAAGAGGGGGAATTGAACCTTTTGCCCCTAGAAGTTTCGATTAGACAATTTTATTTTTTAAAAAAGGGCATCGTGTCCGATAACGTGTCCTATTGAATGAAAACTTACAATTTATACCGCCAAGGAATAACTGACCATCTTCACTAGCATTACCTTCGTAATTCAAATTTCCAGTTCACAATTCGAGGCTAGAGCCTGCACTGCCGTGCAACCTTTTCAACCCTTGAAGGCATTAGTTTTTTTCAGTCTTTTTGATATACCTTCCAAAAAATGATCTCGTCACGGTAAAGTTTGGGGGCTTCGTGAGTTTGGTAATGATGCTGTACGAATCTCGATGAGGTGTTACTGAATCTGGCAATAGGTTTTTGGAACTTGGCAATCCTGGTCTATATCGCCTGAAACTCCGTATGCAGTCATTATTGACTTTAGAAACTATGAAGGAGTTTCTAAATAATTTTTGATACACTTTAATGCATTTTGTTTGTTATAAATTATCTAAAGAGCTGAAAAGTAAAGTGGAGCAGCTCCCAGTATGTCGCAGGATGACGCCGGGTACTAATTTTTTACAAAAATTACTATTTTCTGCTTGCTATTTCTACCCTGAGCTACCCCCGCAGTCTTCATATAATTATAAAAAAGGAGCGTGTGCACTTCACACACCCAAGATGCAGGGAACTACGATTTACCACATTGAATGGCTGGAAGCATGGAACAGGGTGCTGCATCACATGGAACCATGTAACAGAGTGCTGCATCACAATCAGCGCGCATGGGAACAAAGTCGGGAAAGAAAAGGAAGCACATTGAAATACCATCAAGTAGTGATAAAAACGAAAACTCTCAACAGGAACGTTTAACGACACTCCTCAATAATTGAGAAGGGGGAGGGGGCGCCCCCACACCAACAGGTGGCAAAAGTGTGGGCGCGTAACAGATTCGCCGAAGTAACAGTGAAGAGACAGTACAGGCGTTACAGTAACGCGGGCACTGCTCAGTGTGTGCAGCACGTTGCTCAACTGAACAATTGGAAACAGATAATACATTAAAATTTCAGACAAACTAACATGACAACCTGATGCATCAGTACTGAATTTTGATATCTTTTAAGTTTGAACCTTTCATCATATTGTCATAATTTTACAATCATTAAGCCCACGATGGCTGATATTGGTAAATCTGCTACTTAAGTGAATAGAAAATATAAATTTTTTACATGAAGTTTAATCCGGGAGAATATGAATAGAAGAAGAATGGTGCATCCACAAATGTAACTTGAGCACTCTGTGAGCGCATACCTCTGCCATGCAATGCAACAGTAACGAAAAATTCAAATTGGTTCTGAAACCGTGATTTTCTTTGTGTCAACACCAAAATCAAATCATTTGTGTTTTTTACAGCACTGACAGTTTCTGTAATTTTCTTAAAGATCCGTTCATAAGTTTTGGCGTGATGTTGCTAAGAAATATTCTGAGAAACATTAGACTAAAACACAAACGGATCAACCGATAATCACAAATATTTAATCATATGTGTCTTTTAGCATATACTAACAGTTCCTGTCGATTTCATAAAGATTCATACATAACTTCTTGAGTTATTGTGCTAACAAGCATAAAATGAAACGCAGTTTCATCACAAAAATTTGGTCATTTACTCATCTTAATATACTTGTATAACTCTTTAAATTTCATGAAAATCTATTCATAACGTTTTGAGTAATATTAATAAGGAAAAGCGGCACACAAATAAACAAACAGATGAACGGGTCTGTACCAAAAGTTAATTATCTGTTACAGTTAACATGCCTCACAATCTCTGTGAATTTCGTAAACATCCGTCCATAACTTTTTGAATTTGGTGACAGACAAATAAACAAACAGGCCATCGCATAGAAAACATAACCTCATAGGCGGAGGTAATTGTGGAAATACTGAACCTTGTATGTTCAACATTATAAATTATGGTGTTTTAGATTAGCTTGATGAAAGTTTGAAAAGTGCAAAATCATTGCAGAGAGCAAAAAAAAAACTGAGAAGAAACGTTTTGCAAGAAGTTTTCTTTGTCCCTGGCCGAAAACGACGAGTACAATCTATCTTTGTGCCCATATAACATTCACCGCTTATGAATTAACCGCGATGAGGAGTAGCCCTCTAGCCCTCGGCTTTCTGTGTCTCTCCGTCCAGACTCGGTGGTTCGTGGGCTGAAACCTCCCAACGTATTGACGTGACTTCTACGTTGGCATTAAAACTACTTGCGATCTGAAACAAGTTATTTTAAACTTCTCTGTCTTTTTTTTCTTTTCCATCCTCCATGCAGATTAGGTTTCTATGAAACACTTATAACACTGTTAACGTGGCGAAACCAACGCTTCTATCTGAAGTTCGGGAAAATGAAGCCTACCGGGCTAAACTTGACCCTATCAAAACCGTTCATAAAAGGCATTACCAACACTGCCCCTGCTATGAGATCACGTAGTTTTTTGGTCTTGATGAGGTTAACTCAACACTTTGTCGAGCCAATCAGTCAATGGTATACCTAAAGCCCATTGTCTACGTAAGAAGTTTCGTTGTCGCTAGCAGCCGACCTCGAGGAAACTTACGTAATCCGTTTACGTAGCCGCGGCACGGCTTCAACTTGAGAACAACTTAGCCGTTTAAAATTAAAGAATATTTCAGTCGCTGTTGCAATTTATACGCAGTAGCAAATAGCAATGATGAACTTTCAAAGATCGCTCGTAATCATGAGCAGTTTATGTTCACAAAAATTGTTATTTTAGAAATTGGTGCCCGATGACTTCATGCTGAAGTCACGGCCACGAATAAGCTGTCGAATTAGTTGAGCTGGCTTTAGGCTGCTAGTGGTAACGAAATGTAATTGTTACGTGGGCCTCGGGCTTGGGGCGTTTTCTGCATAGGAAGTAGAATTAATGATCTTCACTGTACATCCGACAGGTCGTTCTGGTGCTTGTAGGTCATTTGCACTGTAAGCTCTAAATTGAAGTAAATTAGAGCTATGTTCGATGCCAAGCTACACAAGCGAGAGCTTTGTGACGCTGGCTGCGCTGACTCCGCAGAAATAGGAATGCACAGCTGCCTTGGGGGCACTTACTTTCTTCAGAGATGGGGAGGGTAGGGGTAATGGCGCAGGTTGCTAAGCCTTCCGTCAATAATTCTTTATTCTTAACGACACCTCGTTCGACTGCAGCCGCACTTCTCAGGGGCCAGTTGGCGTATATCTGCAGCGCGAACATTGCGTGTGTTGATGCGCCCAAGTTGAGAGAGCTTTCAAGACGACTATACCTTCGCCTTTACGTACTAACATCGTCCATTGCAATTATTCCTTAACAAAACTTCATTAGATTAAAAAAGGGTCACTGCAAGGGCATGTTCGATAGGGGGCCCCAAGTTATGCGTTCGGGGCTTCATCTGTCTGAAACTTCAGGTATGTGTCCTGGCTTCGATGTACTGAATTGAGCAGCAGGTTATAGACCCTCGATAGTCAGACTTCCAGAAACTATTTTTTTCTCCGCCAAGGAGGTTATATTTTCGTCGGGTTTGTTTGTCTGTGTCACCAAGATAACTCAAAAATTTATGGATGGATTTCCACGTAACTTACATGGGTTGTTAGGTATGTTAGGAGGAACAGTTTATTAATTTTTGGTGAAGATCTGTCTATCAGGTTTATTATTGTTTGAGTATTTTTTTTCGTTAGTGCCATAACTTAAAAAGTAATTGAACGATTTTCATAAAATTTACAAGAGTTGTTTGGTTTAATTCAACAAGTAATTGATCAAATTTTTATAATTTTTTTGTTCGTTCGTTTGTCGCTGGGTTTGATTTTATGTTTGTTGGCGCAATAACTTGAAAAATTATCTATAAATCTTTATGAAATTTTCAAAAATTGTTACTAATGTTAAAAGACAAAATTGATTAAGTTTTGATGATGATCGGTAGGTCCATTTGTGCGTTAGATTTAGGTTTGTTAAAATGTTCGTTAGCAGCGTAACTCAAAAAGTTATGAACGGATCTCCGAGAAAATTACAGACCGTTAATATCAAAAAGGCACAAGTGATCAGATTTTGGTGTTCATAGAATGAAAATCACGCTACCAGAGCAGATATAAATTTTTCGTTAAAGCTGCCTTGCTTGGCGGAGGTATGCACTCTCAGAGTGCTCGACTTTTCATCAATATTGGGTTCTTCGTCGGCTCAACGTATCTCGACTACTTTCAACACTTGCAGTACAGTTCAAAAGCTGTAATACCAATTACAGCTTCTGTAAAAAGTTACAAACACGTCAAACCTCCAACGCCTAATTTTGGTACCAATGCAACATACTGTAAATCTCTAAAAATTCCTCTTTAATGATCGTATAAAAGTCTGGCGTAATCCTCTCGCCATAGATTAGGTATTAGGTATTATAAGAAGATTTAAGCCTCCCTAAATAAGTACTAAGCTCTTCGAAGAGAGGAAAAGGAAGGGACATATAGTATGTAGATAGAAAAACGGGGGAACACATGCACAAAGGTGTTTAAACACAGGATCAACGCGCATGGGGACAGCAAATCGAGAAAGAAGAGGAAGAACAGACAACAGTAAGAGCAGTAGGAGTATGAAAGTGGAAGGAAGTAAAGTTGGCACGAAAGACAGACGTCCCGAAGGCCTAGATAATGGCTGAGGTAACCTACACAAACCCGCTGGGGGCGCTACTCCCCCTCGCCATAGATTCGTCGATGGACCATAGCTCCGCGTAATTCGGCTGCAGCGGTGCAACGACTTTACCCAGCACCTTGTTCTTCCTTGGTCATGGCTCTCTTCGTAGTTTGAGTGAGATTTTTGTTTCTAATGTCTACGATAACCGATAATTTGACAAAAGTTGATCATGAAAAGGCAGTCACTTCTATGTAATGCTTCAAATTCGTAAAAGCCTCGAATTCCGCTTCAAAAGTGCGGCTTATAATACTTCAATGTGGAATTGATAATTGAATCTGTATAGACACCATAAAATTAATTTTGCACATCTGGCCTGTATGTTCACACACACAAATGACGTCCAAAAGTTATTGCACTTGTCAAGGCCGGTTCACACTGTGATCTTTTGTCCGACGTTCATTAATCAAAATCCTAAATGTTTTGTCCTAACTTCGAACATTGGCAGGTATCTATTCGAAAATTTCCTAAACTGTTGCTAATGTTAAACTTGTTTGGAAAGTACAAATGTTAACCCCTCAACGTATTTTCGCAGAGCGGCTCTTCATGGTTGCATGTCATTCCTACCAAACTGCAAAATTTAAAAAAAATTATTACTCAAGAGTGGTTTTCATCGATTAAGTCTTAACGCCTGTAATTCATTTCATAGCGGCAAGACCAAAACTCAAGTGCAGTGTAGTGGCTTTTGTTTCAGTGACTTTATGATGCCAGCCTTTACCAAAACTTTCCAATCCTTAATATTTTCACAAATTTTTTGGCCGTATTAGGAGGTCACGCATGTTTGATAGGCCAGCGAAAGTGAAGGTAATTAGAAGCTGGACTTGTCTGAACTTCATTTAAGTGTACAGAGTTCGAGCCATTGAACTAAATTTCAAGTGCCAAGTCTTAAGCATAGTCATTTATACTATCGAAAACATCACCTTGCTCTGTAAACGAGTTTTCAACCCTCTAACTTAATCGATAGTTTGACCAATTTATCAAGGCGGTTGAGGCGTGGTCTAATCTTCTACAGCACTGCCAATTCTGTGGGTAATTCTGAGCTCATGTTCGCCCCATATCTTAGTCGCACTCACAACCTGCATGTAGAGAAATCTCAGAAATGACCGTAGAATTGGCAATGCTGTAGAAGAATTTGACCATACCCAAACTGCCTTGATAAAATAGTCAGAGTAGAGCTACTTCAAACATCATTGAAGGGGACGAAACAACTGCTTCAGCCTCAAGTTTCGAAGAAGTCAATTCTCGTGGGCTGGACTCGGCCACCCCAATAATTAGACGCTGCCACAGTTCAAGATCTTGTTCCGCCCGTACGAGATAGAACCCTGGCTGCGAAACCTCGCAACCGAATCCAACGAAGTTTACCCCATACACGGCTCACCTAAACCCAGCATTTATTAGAAGTAGCACAAGTGAAGTTATCCAATCTGGTCACTTGAGCCTAAGGACCTGTTCGATTGGGTGCCTTAATTATGACAGAGACTTTATTCGCTTGGAACTTCACACAGAAGCTTGAATTAGCCATTTTGAACAGAGTTGCAAGTGTCAGAAACACCGTAGTGACGTTCAGTAGACTGAAAACTTTAATTTACAGTGTAAGGTCGAGTTTCTGTAAGTCACCACCAGGGTTACCCATTGAGGGTGCACGCGTGAAACTCAGTTCAGCGGGTGGGAGTCGGCGCACCTGCCTGAAGTGTGGAACAAATCAGCCTCTGTATAATTATTCTGGCCGCCATTCGAATATGCACTAAATGGGTTGAAAGTCCAGGCTCTAGAGGAGTGTCTGTGTACATTACTCTTTCACGGTTCTACCATGTATTTTCCTATTTCATAAGATGGACATTAAAAAAGGTTGGGTAGAACTTTCGCAACTGGTATATCATTGAGAGGGGTATGAAGGGGCCCAAAATGATTAATTGTGGACAGATTGTTCGGAAACTTGCTCAGAATATACAATATAAAAAAGAAACTTATTTTGTTCCTACACTTTTTTTTATTTAGGCCTTAGTTGTTTTGATAATGGAGCTTATAATGTTTTAGAAATTTCAAACGAATAGAGCTCAATGATTATGCTAAAATGAAAAAAAAAAAGACAGATTTGGAATCCATTTTACATTCATGACAAAACTATAGAGTCGGATGTTTCATTTTTGCCTCCATATTTTTTCGATCGCCACTCAAAACAAAATCAGTTTTTCCCTATATTTTAGTTAGAGATCCCAACACAAAATAGAAAATGGAGAATCCAACAGTGATAAAAAATATGTGGGCATCATTCTATCAGCTTGAAATGTCCAAAATTTACATATTTATACATAAACCCCATTATCTCTAAAACTAAGGCCTAAATAAAAAAATTTCTTGAATCAACATGAGTATTTTTCAGAAATACATATTCTCAGCAAGTTTCAGAACAATCGGTCCACAATTGATAATTTTGGGCTTCCATGCCCCTCAGAAGTGCACCAGTTGCGAAACTTCTAGGTTTCTTGCAATATATTGAATAAGAAAATACATGGTAGAGCCGTGAAGAGTAATCTACACCCCCTAGAGCCTGGACTAAACTTCAAATTACCCGTTTTCCCAGCCTGTGTCGACAACTCTTCCTTTACGAGAATTGAAAGTTTTCATATGCGTTAATCCTGAGTTAATCACCGCATAAGAGATGAAAATATTGATGGGCAACTATGTGGTTGCACCATACCCGATGGACCTTCGTGTATCTAAAGTGATTATGTTTCTTAAGCCTCGCTATCGACACAATTACCGGGTTTTTGGTTCGAGAAAAAGGACATCCAGTGTACACACAGAGCAACAGCACGAATACTGACGCATGCGCGCAGGTTGCTTCCGCACACGATCATCGGGAAACTGCGAAACTGGGAAAAAGTTACAAAATGGAAAGAAACCATGGGAGCACGAAAGGCGTGTGCTAAGGCCCTGTGAAGGCTGCCGTAGCCCGTTGGTACCCTTTGACATGCTACCCACAAAAACATACGTTGGACCTATTCTGTGCCCTCTGGCAAGGTAGCGAATTACCTCGTTTGATCAACGTCGAGGTAATGGGTAACTTCTTTCGTTTTGTTAATGGGTAACTGGTTTCGTTTTGCAAACATTGACGGACGCTTCAGAGTGACCCTTGCCACTACTTATGGGCTGTGATTTTGAACGAGAATCGCCCATTTTCTAGCTCTTCATATGCAGTATTCAAGTGGCTGAAGCATTACTTTCGAGCCAATTACAGTAATTGCAAAATTTGAGTACGACTGTCTATACAGGAAAGCAATTCATTAGAGAATGATGTTTGGGAAAACACAGGTGGGGAAACTAATTCCCACACCAGGTACACGAGCAACCCTAACGAGTCGCAAGGTCACCCCACCGCCAGACGAAGTTATGTTGAATACGCAGGTGTAATTAATAAATCAAATAGTTTATTTTCTTGAAAACAAAAAAAAAAAATGAAAGTATTGCATGTCAGAGGCATGGGCAGGAGAGGGCTAGGTGAAAAAAAAATCACACTTTTTTTTCATCGCATGTTATACATTTAGCGCGCAAATGATCTGGATCACAAACTCAGCCTTCAAGATATATGACCTCAAACCTACCAGCCAATTCTCAAGCATAAGACACTAAAACAACTTAATTAAAAATTTGATTCTTGTAGAGGTAAAATTAGACAGTCGGCATACGACTTTATCATGGCTAAAATAGAACATCAGGGGTTGAGGCGTATCCACGGCTTTGGCACAATATATAGAATCTGAAGCAGTCTAATGTACTTTCTGCGGCCGTGAGGTCATAAAATTATTTCTTGTGGGTTTAAACGGGCCCATACGCTGTTGTCGGGATCATAATTTGTTATGAAAAAAGTTAATTTCCTAACTAGAATGCATTTTTTTTTCAAACTCAAAGGGAGATCCGGAGAGTCTCTTTGATTATTTAAAAACTACGTTTTGGGATCTTTTTTCAGAACAAATTAGTATTATAGCAGCATATGGATCCATTTCAAAACAGCAACATTATATTCATGACCTTACTGAGGCAGAAAGCTAGTACGACTGTGTAGGGTTCTACCATGACAAATGATTGATACGCCTATGCAAGACTCAGACTAAAACATCTAGTTCAGTTAAAGTTAGTTTATAAAAACATTCTACTGATAACAGGATAAAAGTTTCAACTAGAACAGTTTCACCAAGGCAGCTCTCCTCATATTCTTCAAAACTTCGGCTTATTTTGACATACGATTTTACAAGTGTAACTCAAGGTCTTTATCGACCGGGATGACCATCCCTAACAGTCTTGATCTTGTTATTTGCTGTTGAATGACCGCTTCCTCTTCAGCCATGGCAATCTTCTCTTGAGCGATTGCACGTTCCTCCTTAGCTATGGCCTCACTTTCTTTGATAAGTGCTGAATGCTCATCAATCAAATTCACGTTTTCCGAAGATCTCGTCTCTTCAAATATAAATTTGCTACATTGTAACCTAAGCTTCCTTTCTTCGTGTATGCCTCGCCATTCATCTGCTATGCATTTTGTGTCCACAGATATTGCATTTCTTTCTTCAGTAATCATTTCCCTCTCTTTGGTGAAGGTTTCTCTGTTCTCAGTTAAAGTTTTCATTGCCTCAGCTAAAGTTGGAGGTCCGTTGGACGTGGATGATTCATCGTTGGAAATTGATTGCATCTCCTCCAAACGGGATCTGAGTAGAGTTAAAGCTGCCCTTTCTTGGCGCACGATTCTTCGTTTTACACACAAGGCGTTTCTCTCTTCATGTACAACTGCCCTGAAGATTTTCAAAGCTTCTTTCTTGCCCTTCATATCTTCCCACCCGCCAGGAGAATTTTGGACTCGCGGAGGCTCAGCTTCGGGCGCTCGCGGAGGCTCAGCTTCGGGCGCTCGCGGAGGCTCAGCTTCGGGCGCTCGCGGAGGCTCAGCTTCGGGCGCTCGCGGAGGCTCAGCTTCGTGTGCAAGAGAAGAATTCGCTTCAGTCAGTGGTGATTTTTGCCGAAATGAATCCATGCTGGCCATAAATTCTGGAGAAAAAGCTGCGGTAGGCACTAGTGTACCTTCCAGGGGCTGGAATTCAGACAAGATAGTTTCCAAAACATCAGATTCCATCTTTGGAAAGTTCCATTTCTCTAAAGATTCGATGCCAGAGATTATGTTAAATCGAATTAGGGAAGACGGAGACTTTATTGCCCCAACCAGGTCTGCTGCCCCTGCTATGTCCCGGGTAAAACTCGGTTCCACACATGTCTCTGCTGAGGTACGGGCCGGCGCCTCACACGACTCTTCCCTAGTACTACGCCGCGGCTGACCTGCCGTGCTCTCCGGAGTGCGGCTCCGCGGCCGACCTGCCGTGCTCTCCGGAGTGCGGCTCCGCGGCCGACCTGCCGTGCTCTCCGGAGTGCGGCTCCGCGGCCGACCTGCC
>LQNS02276924.1:14215547-14230850 GCA_001587735.2 Parhyale hawaiensis | reverse complement strand
TAGGTAGTAGAAAAGTAGAGAACCTACCTAACTAATGTTAGGTAGTAGAAAAGTAGAGAACCTACCTAACTAATGTTAGGTAGTAGAAAAGTAGAGAACCTACCTAACTAATGTTAGGTAGTAAAAAAGTAGAGAACCTACCTAACTAATGTTAGGTAGTAGAAAAGTAGAGAACCTACCTACCTAACTAATGTTAGGTAGTAGAAAAGTAGAGAACCTACCTACCTAACTAATGTTAGGTAGTAGAAAAGTAGAGAACCTACCTAACTAATGTTAGGTAGTAGTAAAGTAGAGAACCTACCTAACTAATGTTAGGTAGTAGAAAAGTGGAGAACCTACCTAACTAATGTTAGGTAGTAGAAAAGTGGAGAACCTACCTAACTAATGTTAGGTATAGAAAAGTGGAGAACCTACCTAACTAATGTTAGGAATAGAAAAGTAGAGAACCTACCCAACTAATGTTAGGTAGTAGAAAAGTAGAGAACCTACCTAACTAATGTTAGGTAGCAGAAAAGTAGAGAACCTACCTAACTAATGTTAGGTAGTAGAAAAGTAGAGAACCTACCTAACTAATGTATCCCGATGGGCGGAAACTGCCAATTACCGTCAACTGCAGTCAAGAACAGGACTAAAAAGATAGAGGTTCAATAGATTCTGAGCCATTTTAGATCTACAATCTTAGAAAAAATCAATGTATGACAGCTGTATAAACAGATACGAAAACATGCACTTCTGGTGCACTGTAAAACTTGAAAACTTTTTATTTGTATTGATCCCAAGTGTTTACGATATTTTTAGGATGCTTAATTTGTTATGTATGGTTGAAGGTCATTTATAATATCCTTACAGCAGTATCCCATCGTCCTTTATATCCGTTTTTCACTATTGCGGTATCCTATTGAAAATAATCCCTTACCATCCTCATCGCCGTATGGTTACTTTTGATCTCTGTCGCAGACGATAGTAAGAACACTTTGTATTTGAAGACAAAAGTTTTCAAAAGTTATACAGTACAGAAGAGGTGTAGTTCTCGTCTCTTACCTTGAGCATATACAGCCTTCATTTTGTACCGTTTCTAAGGTTATAAATGGGTCTCCTAATCTTAATGCTATGTTCTTTTAATACTATAATTAAAGGCAGTATATGGTAGTTGACGGTAAATAGTTACGGCAGTTGACTAATTGTAGAGGCGCGATGGGCTATTTAATTTGTAATTACCGAAAACTCAAGCATTATTGCATGAATGCATCAAAATTAATAATCATATCTTCATCTAAATGCTTTTCTAGTCACCTTCGTACGAAGTTCAGTCTCTTAATTTACATTTTTACCAACACGTTCTCTGCTTTTTCTCAAATGAATGAGTTATACTGCCATGGCGTCAATAGGGGTAAATTTTTCTTCCAGTTCCAAAATAGAATTTAGACATTTCAAGGCGTTGCATAGGTAAAAGGACCATTTAAACATTTAACACAATATATCCCATTTTGCTCGCAGCAAAATGGTATTCGTGTAAAATGTGTTCAAGTATTTACCTATGTAACACCATAAAATGTCTAAATTCTATTTTCGACCGCAAGTAAAATTTCACCTCAATATATGCTTCAGAGTGCGATGCACGTTTAGTTGAGCTCTAGCATACCTCAGATCAGAATAGTGTTTCCTAACTTCATGCTAGAAATCTCAGACCAATCTAATAGCAATTGAATCCTAAACAGTAACACTTGACCGCCTGAATGAGCGACTTAGATGGCTTGTACATTTCATTCGACAATTTTTCGTCATTCAATTCGTTATACAGACTTTCCTAAATCTTGTTAACCATTCAGAGTTCTATGCAAATTTTCTATGCATTTACCTAACGAATCCCAACTAATTGCACCAAAATAGCGATATGATGCTGAGCTCAATCAACTCATTATCTTAAAATTACCGATTTCCGATGGCTGTAGCAAATTTATGTTTAGCTCACCACCTTCCACTATAGCAGCTGAAAACTTTTGTATGAGGAGTACTAGTAAAAATTACTCTTCGGAATCTATCTCGCTGTCTCGACTATTGTTTATCAAGGAGCTTAGGTAAGTTCCACAGCAACTGTAAATCCATTTCATTACAACTGATTTCCGAGAAAGACTAATTCCGCAGTTACATTCAGACGAGTTCATAGATTTAGGCAAAACATAGCTACTACGACGGTCTAGAGACACGGACATGTATCATTCAGGTCTGCCTTATAGAGCCAGTTCATCCCGAACAGGAGATTGTCCTGTTCGGGATTGTGAGCTGGCATTTGCCAGCTCACAATCCTAACAAAATTAAGATGGTAAATGGAAGAAGATTTAGTATTTAATAAAGCTAGGTAAATCTTAAAGTGACTAAGTACGGAACTGGTTAGCGATGGCAAATTTGTTGCCGTATATTGTAATTTCACAACCCTGGTTTTTGCCACCACTGTATGACCCTGCAACTTGAGGTGTCGTAAAGCTCGCTGCTCACGAGAGTTCGAACACGGAAATACCACATTTTTGAAACTAACTTTTCTAGGACCTCAAATTTATTGCTATGAAATGAAAATCATTTTAAATTGAAATATATATGTGTATACATGCATATATTTATATTTAAAGCCACAAGGGATGCCAGCTTCAATGGATTAGTTAAGTGGTTGCTCAGGCGTCTTCAAACAAGTTTCCGACAGCAAAACAGCTATAGGAAAATTCAGTACTGCTTCTGCGGCGACGACGTAATATGAAGTTATTACATTGAGTAGTCTGTTTGGAGAGTTAGTAGACATTCATGACTTACATTTAATTGACCCAAACTTTCGTTTGCTCTCCAAACCATGATTGACCAAGACGTCTAAACTCCCAGCAAATTGAGTAGTCTGTCCCTCAATTTTCACTTCACAGGCGATCTCACAGCGGATGAAAGGACTAATATGTCGACAACTTAATACGCATGCACGAAGATGCCCCTGAACAGAATTAACGTTCATGGACGCAGTAAGCCGGGAAAGAGGAAGAGTAAAGGAATATAAGTAGGAGCACGAGAGCAGAAACTATTCAAGCAAGCACGAAGAAAAGACGCTCTGGAGGTCTAGCTAAGGCAACGTACGGGGACCGCCTGTCGTCACTGCTCCCCATATCAGGTGATGGGCGAACCTGATCCCATCGTCCATCCCTAACTCCTGTGGGGATAATTTGGCTCTACAGCGAGGAACGCTCAAGTGTTCAGAATCCTGGGAGCTGCTGCTTCCCAATTGGAAATTTGCCGATGTTCGAAAACACTCGAAGTGTCCGACCAGTTCCTTGCAACAGAATCACAAAGTCCTGGTAGTTCGTAAGAGCTTAAGCCTCCCTAAATAAGTACTAAGCTCTTCTAAGAGAGGAAAAGGGACATTTGGTACGTCGAAAGTCCCGGGGTTCCAAGTAGTGGTAGGGATTTTACTAGCGCTTCAGTGGCACAATACCAATATCGCGCTGAACCCACGATGGTGTTCCCTCACAGGATCAAAGCGCATGGGAACAGCAAGTTGGGAAAGAGGAAGGTCAGAATAAAGCATGGGCTAGTAGGAGTAGGAAAACTAAAGGAAGCAAAGTGGGCACAAAAAAACACGTCCCGAAGGCCTCTAGCTAATGGCTAAGGTAACTAACCTACAGGAGCCCCTTGGGGGGGTCACCGCGCCAATAACAGAATGGGAGAGCCAAACCAATCTAACCCTAAGGCCCATCCAACGTTCCCAGAGTGGACAGAGACAGAAACTGAGGCAGTCTCGCAATCCGGCAGAAGAAACTTAGGAGAAAAAGTATAAAATTCATGACAGAACTGCGGATGCTGACTATTAAGCTAGTGAGCAATCAAATTCTCTACATAGGGTAATGATTTTTATGCAACTGCCGGGTAATTTTCTACTGAGCGTAATTTAGTGAAACTTGAACAAACTAGAAGGGTAAATATTGGGCTCTAGAAAGCCGAGGTAAGTTGGGTCCAGGAGGCTCAAGTTGTGGGAACTCCAAATAGGAGTGCCAGTTTCATTTGACTCACAGTTGCAGGTGTGTGTTATCAGCAAGCCGATTGCCGTTGCTACTGCTGAAAACTCCACTTTTCGAAGCAGATTGGGCTCATAGATGTCTCATTGTTATCTGTACAGACATGTCGCTTGAAACTTGATTGAAAGGGCCAAAGTCAGAGCACCTCTTTGAAGTTCCTCACGACTTTACCTCTTCGACTTCATTTGTAGGCCAATCGTTTACGCTCAACCGACTAGTTCACATGTCATTCATATCAACACGTTCATTCATCCACTCGTCGGAAAGTCTTGTATCGTCGTTGTCAACACAACTTTGTGTACACCACAAAAAGCTAATAAAATGTTAACCGTCAAATCAATTTCCTCTGCAAGTGTTGCATTGGCAAGTTATGGAGAATATCTCGTCAAATTTGAACGAAATAGAACTGAGAAAACACAGTGCACTTCTCTGCCATTTCTTTAGCCACTGTAACACATACGGACAAGTGGTTGAGCGAACGCGTTTATATGAAGGAGGCGTGACCTCGGCCTTAGGTCGGGACCCCCCCCCCTCTCTCTCTCTGCCACAACAAGCGATATAATGCGATTTTTGCGGGAAAAATGGCGCATGTAAGCCATTGTGTATCGCTCGATCTGGGACAATAGATTGCTGTACTCGATGTTATGCGTTTTCATGCAAGTAATTTGTTGCGTCACAAGTCGCTAGTTGCGTCGATGGGGCCACGCTATAAAAAAGTGTGTGGCACCCCTACCGCCGATTATGGCGTCACTGAACAGAAGATCCAAGAGCTTTATTGGAAGGAGGGTACACCGCTGTCTTTCGCCTTCCTGGTCAAGAAATTGTCTTGCTTGCCAGTTGCGGTTATTTCCCGCCAATCGCTGGTGCTCAGCCATCCCTTCTCACCAATCCCAGGCTCCCAGCCATTCGCGTAGTCAATCCGCGAGTCCGTCATGCTGTAAAGTTCGGCTTCAATCTCCATAGGCGTTGCTTCCAACTTTTTTTAAACCTCCTTGCTTAAAGTAGGTAACGCGCGATAGTAGCAACCCGACATTACCCGACATTTTACCAAAAAAAGAACAATATTGCGACTGAAAAATTGAAAAGCTGCACAAGTCTTTATTAAATGGAATGAATGCACGTTCTATTGGGTCCCAAAGTTGAGCTTTCGGCGCTTGACTAGTCCAAAACCTCAGACATATTTTGACTTAATTTGCTATCGTAAATTTGTTACAGGTGTTATAAGAAACCCTATTATGTGAGCAGGCTGAGAACTTCATTTTATGGAGTATGGCTGACTTTCCGGAAGTCTCAAGGGCACCGATGGGGTCATTATCGGAAATTCAATTCAAGATGTCGAAGCCAGCGCATCTGTCTGAAGTCTTAAGAGAAGTCAAGCCTCAAAGGCTTGAGTTTTGTGCCCAATCGAAAATGCCCTGGATCGCTATGATATAATGGGGCAGCTCCCACAAAGAGGCAGCGATGATTATTCAATAGAGCTCGGTAGGTGCACGACCCATTCTATATGCTCTTCCAACACGAACTCCAAACGGCAGCTGGACTCAGTTGCTGTATCGTATAACCAACACAGAGTCAAACATTTTTCAATGGCTTTCGTTTGTAATTTAATAGTATTTCAATCAATGTGTTCATTTTAAACTGAAGCCATGTACGCCAACCCTGACATGTACGCCAACCTTGACATGTACTCGCACAAGGGTTTCGGTGACCGTGATTGCAGCTTCCAACACAGTGTTTACTTAACGACTTTTGTTGGCGCCAGCAGCCTAGAGCCAACTAATCTGATTGCGTTGCGACTGTGAACATCGTATATGAACATCGTGCGCTTAGTCCTATAGCGGCAATCGTTGTGGATTTATATCGCTCGATTAGAATCAGGAGCAGTAGTTGAAAGTTTACTATTTGCTCTAGCCATGGTACAAATATTGCTGGAGCGTCTTGAAATTTTTAAAAAAATTTGGTACAATTAAATTTCGTGCAAGCTGAAGTCGAGCCCCGGCAACGTAAACAGGTTGGTCCAATTGGCTCTAATTTGCTAGCGCCAACAAAAGTTCTGTTAAGTGGGCATTGAGCATTGGCTCTCGGCGCACAGCAGGAACTGCCTTAGAGTAGGAACAGTTTTCGAGCAGGAACAGTTTTTGAGCAGGAACAGTTTTTGAGCAGGAACAGTTTTTGAGCAGGAACAGTTTTTGAGCAGGAACAGTTTTTGAGCAGGAACAGTTCTTGAGCAGGAACAGTTTTTGAGCAGGAACAGTTCTTGAGCAGGAACAGTTCTTGAGCAGGAACAGTTTTAGAGCAGGAACAGTTTTGAGCAGGAACAGCAGCCAGATGAAACAACCCTTGCTGGAAGTGACTTATTTTAGACCCTTGTGGCGGTGAGGTTTGAAGGACATCTAGACTGAGTTTGCTTTATTTGAACTAGTGTGCACTGTACAAAGTTACGACCACTCTTCGAAACTCTCGGTTAACAACAGCTACTTTTCATCTCCACGAGTAATAGCTTATAAGGCTGATTTTTTTTTATTAGTGGTAACGTTAGTCAGTCCAGGAAATTTCACTCTTGCTCTACACCAAGAAGCTTTGAGCGAGTGTTCGACTGTGCAGCGCAATTAAGCCTTTTAGGCCTGACAACGGAATCCTCAAGTACACGCCCTGGGATGGACTTATGGATTCAAAATGCAGTCGTTGACTCTCAACATGGTAGAATAAAAGAAGGTACTTGTACTTCTAAGGGAACAGCATCAACTAATGGGAGAGCTCCTTTTTTTACTTCGCTCGTGACGTTACTAAGGTAAATAGCTGCAATAAAGGTAAAGTCAACTTAGACCACACCCTCACCTGGGAAACACACATGCACTGGTTTGTGCTGCGGGTATAGGCCCCTGGCCCCAGATGAGTAAGTGTAGTGGCAGTCGCCCTCGGGCCACCATGAACTATGGCGCCAATTTGACGGAAGGAACAAATGAACCGAGACTCTCACTACCCACATCTCTGAAGAAGGCAGTTCTGCCACAGCGCTGTGCATGCACACACAACTGCCGAGTCAGCACACCAAGATCTGCAAAGAGCTCGAGACTCTGGCGGAGTATCGTACCAGCGAACGATACATGGTGTTAGAGCTGAGAACGGAAGCATGCAGCTACCGTGGCAGCGGTATGAAAGTAATTCCTTTTAATTTACCGTGAATCAGTAGTACTTGGTACGATTATTGCACAACGATGATCGTTGAACTATTATGAGAACACTAATCCAATGCATTTTTGTACGAGACTGTCTGCTTCAAGCGATTGACGGCAAGGTAACGATGATCGTTAACGACTGTGCCGTCAGTCGCTTGAAGTAAAACAGTTGCGCACAAATTGGACTAGTGATCTCATAATCGTTTAACGATCAACGTTGAGTCATGGACGATTATCTTTGCGCAATAATCGCACCAGGCCTAAACGCATCTTTACTCCGTAAAATGTAAATTAAATCTGCTGACAATAATCGGTTTGCATTGAGCCCTGCAACACGAGTCGGCGGGACGAAGCTAAAGTTCCTTTCTGCTTTTCCGAACAAGCCAAGTCAAGTGGGCTTGACTTAAACTTTGCCCACCTAATCGAACGCGCCCAAATAGAAGTAGCAATGGCGAAGTACACTTTGATGCTGAACTTTCCGGTAGGGCTGAAGTTCTACTATAAAGATAGGATTGTGAAAGTCGACTAAGCTCAGCCAAGTTGACTTGGCTTGTCGGCATCTGTGGACAGTAGAGTGGGCTTTAGTCACTATGAACTGTGTCATAGGTGTTGAAAGTAATTTATTATACTGTGTAGACTGAAATTTTCCCTTTTCGCAGTGAAACTGTCATTTTGGAAATCTCGCAGGTGAACGATTCCGGATCAACGCCTGCAACTTCGATCAAGAACCACAGCATTTAACTGAAGTTTCAAACAAGTTAAGCCTAACTTGCTGATTGATTCAACAATGACTGGGAACCACAGTTCACTTACTATAGTAAGTTGTATCTGATCTGAATATAAGCGCTAAGACTTAGAAATTTTCAGAATTGTGACATCAAAATTACGTCACGTCACTGTGGAAGTACCAAAGATTCCTCGCTGCAACTGTGACGTGACGCAATTATGACGTCACAAGTTTTAAATTTGAAGGGCTTCTTACAAAGACTCAAATCTGACACTACTTGTTTCTGTAAGTAAACTGGGTAAATGCTGGGAACCTAAACATGATAGGCGGGAGGGAATTGCAGAGCCCATCGACGAAGAAAAACAATAACTCGGCCTCTCGGGTAAAATGTGCCTGTGTTCCCGATCTCTAATCAACCTCCACGTGCACACCAGCGGTTCTAGTTGCTCAGAGCTCCAAATCATGGCAGATATTGGTAATTCTTTCATGTAGCGCGTCGAGGCTGGCTACAGACAGGCTACAGGTTCTTAGGGCGTTTGATTATCACCCTAGTCCTGTACGATATTGCAATTGAAAATAAGAGGTTTAGTCAGAGATTGACCGCTATCACGTGTAATGGCGTAGAAACTGAAAGAAACCACCTACATAAAATGTTTGTCGGTGTTCCAGCTATTTGCAAGGCGAATTCTCGGCAAAGTAATGGGAATTGGGATTGTGTCGAGGTGTAACTCTCGACTACCAACAGCTAGGGTGGCCGCAGAAGCTAAATCCGCAATTCAGCTTATGGGAATTGCGAGTTAGTGCGCACCCGCTACAAGGGACTGAAAAGGAATGAGCAGAAGAAAGGAACATCGTGTAGTGGGTCTCTTACGAGGGTTCCCCCGCCACGCAAGCAGAGTTATGGGATGGGCCGCTTACCCTTAATCAGCGGCTTGCTTCGAGGTATACAATCGGAAGAATACAGCCTACCTAACTACAAATTAACCTCGTCTGCAGGATCGGTGGCCAGATGCAGCATCATTCTCAGAGGAAAAATCATTCCGGTCCGCCGTGAGCGATACCTCTATATATTCTGACGGGAAAAGGGTCCGCCAAACATGCCCCCAATTGCGAGCTTCTAAACAACAAGTCAGAAAAGAAGAGGAAGGATAGAATCAAGTACCATCAGTCGGAGTATGGAAGTGGAAGTTAAATGGGTACGAAAGACGTCCCGAACGCCTAGCTAATGGGATAAGATACCTTACACAAACCCTCTCAGGCCGCTACACCCTATAACATGTGATGGGTGAACGTAACTAACCAAACCCTATGGTCCATCCCAAGGATGATATTAACGTTGCGTTTTATCCTCCTTGGGCCCATCTTACGCCTCCTGAAGAGAGCTACCGCCAATTCAAGAACTGGACGCCGATTTAGGGCATGCAACTGGAATTATGCTAGCATGTGTGGTTATTTGGACATTGGCGCTTAACTAACATTCTCGTAGGTATAGTATTATAAGATGCGTCCCAATGGGCGCTCTGTAGAAGCAGCATTGACGAAATTCAAGTGACATCACCTGATTACGAGAAAATGGGAAGTTATCGACGAAAAAGGTCTCAACATTTCGAATTACAAAGTGGAACACATGAAAACGAAGAAATTGGTTGTTGATCAGTTATATAAGTTATAACAATAAGATTATCTACAAATTGAATTTATTCTTTTACTCATTGGCATACAATGAGATTCGCATTATAAAGCCCAGTGCCTTTGTAACAACTTCCGTTGCCGCTAACATCCTAGGGGCAACTCAAGTAATTCGTTACGTAGCTGCGACACTGCGTCTGCAGAATTTAACGGTTTAAATATTTGTCGAAAATCTCAGTCGCTACCGCAGTTATTACCCTATATGTATGAGTAGCAAAAGTGAACTTTCACCCAACGCTCCCAGTTATGAGCAGCGTAAAGTACACAAAGATTAAGGAGTCTTTTTGTGACCACCGCGCGGATGATTCTCCCTGATCGCGCATGATTCGCGCGTTTTTGTGACCGCATTTTGACGTGATTCTGATAGCAACCAACAGTGATCAGTGGTGAGAATTGATCGCAGCCTGATTTCCTCCGCAGGCTAATCATGCGTGATCAAAGAGCGATTCCAGCCGTTGCGTTGGGCTATAAATAATTAAAAATTTAAAATTTGAAATGCAATTTCGTAAGGTTTTATATTTAGGGATAAATTGAACAATGTTATTAGGATTGTTCGTAATATTGACTTCCAGAATTGTAGTTTCGTAAGTTTTATGCCTGTTATGTTGAAAACGCTGCAAATACTGCTAGTTTAGTTATGCATTCGCTTCAATATAAATAAAAGGCTCATAAGAAACCCATTCACTGCCATTTCCCGTAATAATTCGATAAAAATGTATTTTCCGAAAATTCACATGGCGTTTCTAGTTTGTTTACAAAATAGTTGACCGTTCTTGTGCTTTTCATTGATCACGATGATCGTGATCACGATGATCATGATCACGGAGATTCTGATCACGAGCGTGGCCACAAAAAGACGCCTCTAGTGTACGATGTTCACAAAAGTCACGTTGAGGTCACGGCCACGACTATGAGGTCGGGTTAGTTGGATTGGCTCTAGGCTGCTTGCGGCAAAGAAATGCGAGTGGGCACCAGGACTACGTTGGCAAAAAGCTTCAGCGGTGGAGATTATGTTTAAAATTATTTGAAAATTTGATTCAATTTAATATAAACTTTAGAAAAGACAAATAGTAAACCCCAGAATATTTTCATCAAAGCCTCTCCAGGATATCAATAATGCAATACGCAGCTAACAACTGCCCCACAATTCTGTGAGCAGCCTAAACGTTCGTCCATCCTATGCCATGTGGCCAGGCAATCCTATATAAGGGGGCCCCGAGTAGGTTACCTAAGCCACTAGCGAGGCTTTCGGGATGTCTCTCTTTCGTGCCCACTTCCTTCCCAGTTTTGTACTCGTACCTGATCATGATATATTCGGTTCTTCCTCTTCTTTTCAGACTTGCTGTTCCTATGCGCGTTGATCCTGGTGTAAAAATCCATTCACTGCCATTTCCCGTGAAAATTCGACATGGGTTCATTTCTATCGACATACTGTATGTCCCTCGCTTTTTCCTCTGTAATATTCGGTTCAGAAAAGGAGGCTTTAAGCTTTCTGACTAACTAACTTATCTCGAGTCGAGCGGAAAGTCGATTCAGACCATTCTTTTCGCCACTTTGAGTTTGAGGGCTGAAGCGAAACCGGCTTAGGCTGACAACTAAATCCTGCTCCGAAAGTAGTTTGAGTTTTTGGTAAGCATAATGCAATTATTGTCTTTACTCCAACATAAACGACAATGGTGGCATAAAAACGAGTTTTTTTTTTCTTTCGGTGAAATATTAAAACAAAACTGAATCTTTGCATTTCAACCTAGAACTATTTAGATTAGAATAGATAGGCGGCAGTAGACGAACCAAAAGGCCCATTCCCAAAGAGACACCGGGACTTACACGCCGGCCCTCTATGAGCTATTGCCATTATGTTAGTAGGATGTGGAGGAATGGAGAAACGAGAGGAGAAAAAAAATATTGGTAAGTTTATAAGAAATGAAATAAGAGAAACTTTTTTATGGATAACTCCTTATGCTTTGGCATCCTATACTCATACCATGGATTGGTATAGTGATAGGCACAAATCAGGTACTCGCGTGTACCAATGTTGGGTTCTGCACATAGTGCAGTCACTGTCTCGTCCGATGTATCACAAAGGACTCCTAAGAAGTTACCTTAGCCAGTTCCATCCTTTTAACCAATCTTAGGGAAAGACATTGTTGCAGCTTGAGAATAGAACTCCCTAAGATTCACATCCAAGAATGCCTAAATTTCATAAGTTTGGAACGTAAGACAGGTTTTGCTAGTGACCTCACAGTATAGGTTAATATTATACTACCCGAGTCCTGAGAGACCTAAATCGGTCCAAAAATAGAAATAAAGTTCACTTTTCCATTTGATAGAGACATTTCAATCGAACACGCCTCTAATGCAGCTCTTCTAACGAAATCTACCCCATATTAACACAAGTCACTTAACTTTATTCCCTAACGAAGTGCATCTAACCTCAATTCTGTCGCCCACGAGATTGTTTCTCCCTAGAATTTAGATTACGCTGCCGGGATGGAGCTCAGACTTTTTCATACTAGAAATAAACCTGCCGAAAATCCTAGCCACTAGCGGCAACCATTCTATATAGTTCCTTTTCTCAATAGTTCCTATTTGGAATTGGCAGTGTTCATTGATAAGGCCGTTATCGCGCACACAAACATCTGTTCCATGAACAGAAAGAGCTCCCGTGTTCGGGCCTTTTTTTCAGCGGGTTTAACTTAGTCCGTCTATTCTAGTCATGCCAAGTAGCCTATCTAGGCAGTGATTTCACCGGTGAATCCTACAGATATTCTACCTGCGAAGGATTCGCCCTAGTTAACCACCACAGAAAAAATTAGTAGTCACCCTCCTCGGAGGTTCTTTTCTCATTGCTCCATTTCTATATGTATACGCCTTCGCCAAACTTCTTTTTAGTTCTATAGCGTGACCCGTGGCTGTTCTACACAGTACCCAACTATATTTAGGATTCATCTTTATATTTAGAATTCATCTTGTGCGATAGCTTCACCATAATATGCACCAGACTCTCTCCATTTTAAAAAATCTATTCTTGTTGCCGACCCCCCCCCCCCTGTCAGCATACTCGATATCTTCAAACGCCATACCTTCACTTCACTCAAGAAATGGTTTAGAATGAGCCAGTCTATATCGGCTTTCTTTGCACCGAAACCCGACTACGAATTTTCCCATGTATGGATAGTTGTGCAACAGAAGTAAAGTGAATTTTGCACGGTGTAAAGTCTGTACGTCCAGTGCGTGCAAAATGAACTTAAAGTTTTCGCTTCGAAACAGTTTTATTCAAGAGCAAGCAAAAAGGCGCAGTCAACTTGACCGAACCTTCAATTGGGAAACCCAAACGCACTGATTTTTGCTGCAGATACAGGCCCACAGGCCCGAGAGGAGTCTACGGCTGCAGTCGACCACAGATCATCCATGACGCCAGTGGCGGACGCCTCCATGCAATAACTTGCATCCCCATCCTATGCGAACGAAGGCCAGTAGACCCACACAGTAGTACGCAGACTGAATGCTGACCGACCACGTCATGCGCCACGAAGAACTAGCCTAGCTGGCAGAGGTTTGAACCAGCGGCCTTGAGATTCAATGTCAGATGCTCTAATCTACTCTTGTTGAACTTCCAGCAAAAGTCAAAACATCTTGTCGGTTGCATTCTCCCCTATGTATAATACTGAAAAGCGCAACGTGCAGATATGGATGAACGGACAGACAAACGCATGGACGGAGCCTCAAGCAAAAATTTATTATAAACGTTCCTGGATTCACTGCCGCACCCAGTCATTCGACGTGATCAAAGAAATAAAGCTTTATTATGTCGCATAGATTTACGGATGTTTTACCTCTGTAGCTTATTCCTGCTGGCAACTCCGTTCGCCGAGTTCGCTGCAATAGGCGCCAAAGACTAGAAAAATGCAATTTAGCGGACAGCCCCTTTCGTGGCCTTGCACACGAGAGTCTGTGGCAGCCCACCTCGCAGAACAAGAACAGGAAGGGTAATTCAGAGAACAGATTCAACTCGACAAAACAAACCTCGTCAGCAGAAACTGCGGCCACCTGCAACATCTCCTGCGAAAAACATACTAAGGTCGACTCTTAGGTTCGTAAGGCTCATAAATATTCAGACAGAATGTCCTTGAGGGCACTTTCTAGAAGAAAATTTTGACCCTATAAAAACACCGTCTATATAAGACTAAATTTCAAATGAAACCATTTGTTTCAGATACCGGCATTCCATTTCGTCCATATGTGATGAAATCGAGCATGCATAAAGTAGTAGTCGGCAACTGTTGATAAACTCTAGTTGCAAGGATAAGGATTCGCAGTCTTTTTTTCTGCACATTCATTACACACACGATGAGAATTCTAAAGAAGATGCATTAAAATGAGAAACAAGTCTAAAAACTCCACTAGAAACTTCGAAGAACGAAGCCACGAGCATTGTGGTTTCCTAGCAAGTGCAAAATTTAACGGTCGGTCGACGACTTCATCCATCATAAAAATTTCAGACAATCAAACCACACGAAGGAGTACAGTTAAACTTAAGTAGCTAAAAGAGTTTTCTTTATAACACGATAAAAGCATTCTAAGAAATTTCAGTTTCTTCTCCGAAACCATTAAACCATTCTAATTTCGCAGAAGTCATTTCATTTCAACTTTGGTCGTTGTTACTATGGTCCTTTCGGGCCTGGTTGGAAATTCTTTCAACTTCATTCATAGCATCGACTTGTCTGCAAATTAGTTTTCCCTCCGCAGACGAAGCTCTTCTTTCGGCACGCATAGCTTTCCGCTCATCAGATAGGGCCACACTCTCGCTAAACAGAGCTCTCTGCTCCTCAAGCAGTGCCACCTTTTCCAAAAATATCTTGTTGGTTACTGTACCGTCAAACCCACTCTCGTATTCAAAATCTTCAGAGGCGACCGAAAGTTTTTTGGAGAGTAGCTGCCTTTCTTCAGCTACGGCCTCCCAGTCTTTCAATGAGTCTCTTTTACTCTGGGTTATCTTCTTGCAATCTTGAGAGATCCTTTCCATCTGTTCGGAAATGACTTTTCTCTCGTCAGTTAAGGCTCTCGCTGCCTCCATTTCAGCTTTTCCAATCACAACTTCTCGTTCTCCAGATGTAGTGGGTGCGGCTCTGGACATAAAATAGTTATTTTCGGAAAGATCAAACTTTCTTCTAATTTTAAATAACAGTGTTCGATCTTTACGCACAGTGCATCGCATTATATCTATCGACATCCTTCCATCAACTACGGCTGCCCTCAGGTGCGATAAATATTTTCTCCTGTTAGTCAATTCTTTATTTACACCAGGAGAAAAGAGGTTGGCCGGCGGGGGCACGTCCTGTGGCGGCGGTGTGATCCCGTCCCTGGGGGGTGGCGGTGGTGGGGGCTCCGGCGGCGAGGGTCCGTCCTCCGGCGGCGAGGGTCCGTCCTCCGGCGGCGAGGGTCCGTCCTCCGGCGGCGAGGGTCCGTCCTCCGGCGGCGAGGGTCCGTCCTCCGGCGGCGAGGGTCCGTCCTCCGGCGGCGAGGGTCCGTCCTTTGGCGATGACGGGGACCTGCTCTCTTGCGACGATCTGACTTTAGCCAACGGCGAAGCTTCCTGAGCTGCAGTTGAAGCCATATCAGATTTTGTGATCCTAGACTGCGAAGAATCTTTCAAGGA
>LQNS02276924.1:14201362-14214810 GCA_001587735.2 Parhyale hawaiensis | reverse complement strand
TGGCGATGACGGGGACCTGCTCTCTTGCAACGATCTGACTTTAGCCAACGGCGAAGCTTCCTGAGCTGCAGTTGAAGCCATATCAGATTTTGTGATCCTAGACTGCGAAGAATCTTTCAAGGAAACTATATCAGTGAGCATGTCCTCATAAACTCCACGCGGGTAGTTTGTTCCTACACCAAGACACCGACGCTGACTTTCTGGAGACCTAAATCTTGCACATGGTCTAAGAGCCTTTTTTAAAAACTTCGCTGCAACAGTAGCCGAGAACTGAGCTGGGACTTGTGTATGGCAGGGCTGATCACTTTTCTTCGGAGTACGGTGCTGTTGACTGGTCCTTTTCGGAGAAAGACGCGGTTGACTTGGCCATTCCGGATTATGGTGTGGTTGGTTTATGCCCTCTGGAGTACTGTGCGGTTGACTTCTTTCCGGAGTTAAGTACAGGGGACTTAATTTCCCAGCACTGAATCTCAGCGGGCCTCGCGTTTCAGGAGAGCGAAGATACTCTGCTGGCGTGCACTGCGGCGTAAGAGTTGACCCCGAAGCCTCACTTGGAATCTTTGATGAACCTTGCGACGAAATGAGATAGTTTGGTCGAGTTTTCATGCAATAAACTTCTAGGTCTGTGCCGTCGGCGGGCTGTCTTCCGTCAGCCATCAGTTCAAGCACCAACGGTGATCCCGCGTTTGGTGACTTCTCGACAGTGACCAGAACTTTCTCTTCTACTTCGTGGAATAACCTGGGCAGCAGCTTACTATACTGATCTAAGGCCACCTTAGCCACTTGCTCTCTGAAGACGTCTTTGAGTTCGATTTGCGTGCAGTTACTTTGTGCGCTGTATTTAATTATCATCGATATACAAATTGGGTCTTGCTGGGGAATTTTTCTCATAGCCACTCTGTGAGATCCAAATATTGATAATGCGTAGATAGCACCACGATGCATATTACTCGACAATGCTCTTCCTAGCTCCAACTTTAGATTATATTGCCAACCCTCCTTCAGATCAGGACGACCCATCAGATTGCTCATCGTCTCTACAACGTCTAGGCGGAGATGAAGGGGCACTCGTGTAAGGTCAACTACGTGATGAATAAACATCACTACCGCGAAGCCCGTGGATTGGGCTCTCTCTACTTTCATTCGACCCCAGAAAGTTTCGACATTTACTGTATCCTGTGACGTGCCCGCCGAGCCTGGACTGCTTGGCAATCGTGATTTTACGTATCTTTGGCTTCCAACAAAAACAAAGCCATCGGTGCGTTTTATTTCCTTGTTTGCTTCCTTGTCCGCAGCCTTCTCTCTAGCACCAGCAGTCACATTCACCTCATCTTTCCTTCTGTCAGACCCGCGGCGTGGAGACTTCGTCTGGCTGTTGCGCTGACTTTGCGCCGAGGTCTCGGCACCCACAGATGAAGCGCCGTCACTGTTTTTCTGCTCATTGCGGGTCTTCTGCGCATTTCCGCGGCTGTTTTGGTTCCCCTTGTTACTTCTCCTCCGCCTGGTCATGTTCGTCTATGAAGTTACTGGTATGCAAAACAATCCCTTGAGCCTGTGCGTTGCTCTGGCGGCCAGTGCACGATTATATTGGAAACTAGGCAAATGGTCATCAATCTAAAAGCCAATATTAAAGGAAGATCGATGCCAATAAAAATTATAAATGGAATGCCGAATGAGCTGCAATACACTATCTGGAGTAAATTTTACATCAGGATAAATGAACAAACTTTGGCTTATCTGTAAAAAAAAATGATGATCTGCAGTATAGTGCAGATAGTACCGTGCAGTTCGTGAGTTCCACGTACTATGTTCAGTCTACAGTTATTAGAAGCCTTTATGTTTTGATGCCTCCAGCACTGGTGATCGGTTCCAGCTACGAAGACTGGCAAGGTTATGGCCGGCCGTGTCGATAAAAGTTTCTGTAAGAGAAGAATTTCCAATTAGAAAGAAAATGGTAGATTAACCGTTGCAAGATTATTCAACGTCTTGAGGAGCTTCATAAGAAAATTCTATCTCCACAATATACCGGAATTTATCAGCGACCTAGGAAGAAAAAGCATCAGTACTAGTATGAAAATGGAATGAAACAAAATGGGCATCAAGAAAAATGTCCTGAGGTCAGAGCTTCAGCTAATGTTGCTAGCTACTCTCCGTAATCAAGAAGGCGTACCTAGCTAACCTAATCCTATGGCCCATCCTTACACCTTAAGCAACGAAACAGAAAAACCTGTTAGTATATGAAAAGAAGCAAGTGTGTGCGAAGAAAAGACGTCTCGAAGGGATGGCTAAGTTAAGAAATTTGGCTCTCTAGGGTCGCTGCTCGATTAAATAAGATAGGTAGCCTAACCAACCTTAGCCCTGTTGCCCTTATCCTATCCCACGCCCCAGAGGGTAATTTAGCGGTAATTGTATAGTGTAGAAGAAACTCAAGCCACAGGAACAAACCGTGCAGTCGAGTTTTGCCGATAGCCGTCCTCGCAACCTAGGGCGCTGAACCAGCGCTGCCACCAAGCTCTTTTTTCAAAGTCCCCAGATGGGAGCCCCAAAATTCAACAGATCTTTAGAAGATCCCTCATTATTAAGCTTTCCTACCCACCGAGTACACTGTCATCCAAAGAGGAGAGAAGGGACATAGAATGCCAAGAGAAACGTGGAACCCATGCACGCGTAAACGCGCATGGGAACAGCAAGTTGGGAAAGAAAAGGAAGAACAGGATAAAGCACGAGTAAGTAAAAGTATGAAATCGGGAGGGAAGCAATGTGGGCACGGAAGACAACCGTCCCAAAGGCCTAGCTAATAGCTGAAGTACGTAACCTACACGAGCACCCTGGGGTCGCCGGGCCATGTAACATAGGATGAGCGAACCCAAACTAAACTATGGCCCATCGTATGCCCCTTAAGGCCCTAAGGGGCCGAGAAAATGCCTTAAATGGCTTAAAAATACAAATAAAGGTCACGTGTACAATAACTTACGCAGTAATAGTTAATTATTGGTGTTATTTCAATTATTGGTCGTAAAATACCCCAAATTGGTCTGCTAATTCTGCGGGGCATACAAATTCAAGATATATGGAAAATACACAAGAGTGGTCGCCAGAGGCGAGCTCTACACATTTTGCGTTGCAGGCTCTAATGCAAACCCAGGCAAGCGCGTTTATACAGCGCTTGAAGCCCTCTCGGCATTTGATCCTGCACTGCTGCAGTGGGGGCACGCATCTTGCCCAGCAACGTTAGGTGACAGGCGGCACGGGGCGTTGCAGTCAAGTTCGCTATTTCTGCTTGTCCAGTTTCTCTCAGTTCAATGAAAACGCCGTTTCCTACAGCTAGATACTTTCTCATAGATAGTCTTAACGATTATCTTTAGTTGCACTTTATAATATCGAGAACTGAAGAAACCTCTATACCAATATTTATGTTGTGCGCGATCGATGGGTTTGCGCGATCGTTCGATCGCGCTGGGCAAACGACCGATCGTTCAAATTTTAAAATGGAGAAAAAAAAACAGTCCTTGCCTCCCCTAACCTACCCGACATCAAACCCGAATATAGTCCAACTTACCCGAAATTACGGCCTATTACATACAACATCCATAGTTTGCGAAGCGCGATCGATCGATCGCGCAAATCCATCGTTCGCGCACGACATTGATGCCGCTCTGATAGTCTTACTAACTTTACTAAGGAGTTTTAGCTCGTTCGATCCTCAATTAGTGCGAACAGCTCAGCAGCACTGGCTTCTGCTCTGAATTCTGCTTGAAACTCAACTTCGAGAAACAATCCTGCTCCGCATATATAGGAGTTTCTAGCCAGCTCAACGTAACAGCGCTTAAGGTAAAGTCAGTTTTTACTGCTCCCTGAACCGGAAAACCAACCCACACTGGTCTGTGCTGCGTATATACACCCACTGGCCCCAGAGGAGTAAGTGCGGCTGCATTCGACCACAGGTCATCAAAAACTATGGCACCAATTTGACGGAAGATTCAAATGCCCCGCGCCCCTCGATTCCCTCTGAGGAAAGCAGTTCCACCACGGTGCAGAACATGCCCACAGTTGCCGTGTCATCAGCTTTGATCAGCAAAGAGCTTGCGTGCCTGGGTTGATTTCGAAACTGCAATACAAGTAGTCAGGGTTATGAAAGTAAGCTTGCTGCTACCGTGGATGCAGAAGCTGTGTTAACAGCCGTAACACGATTGCGAGAGGTTCTGACCGGGGTTGCCGACAAGCTAAGCCCCAAAGGCTCAATTTCGGCGCCCAACCTTCATGCCCTTTATTTCTTACAACTTCGTACGACGAAACTACTGGCCGAGATCAATTTATTTTAGTCCCATAATAAAATTTGAGCATTTAAAAGTGTTATATAGGTGAAGTGAGCCTCTTGAACATTTTACATGAATACAATTTTGCTCGTAAATTCTTAATTCCCGAGGTATTCGACTTTGAAGTTCCCATTGTTTTCTTATTGGAGAAAATACCTGGCGACTCCATAGGGACCTAAACTGACCCAACCTCAACCACCCGGGCAACCTCAACCACCCGGGCAACCTCAACCACCCGGGCAACCTCAACCACCCGGGCAACCTCAACCACCCGGGCAACCTCAACCACCCGGGCAACCTCAACCACCCGGGCAACCTCAACCACCTGGGCAACCTCAACACCCAACCCCAACCTAACCTGGGGAGTCCGGGTATTTTCTCCCATAGGAAAGCAATGGGAATTTCAAAGTCATATATTCAAAAAACTGAGCATTTGCGAGCAAACTGGAATTCATGTTAAACTTGTTTAAGGAGGTCAATACATATATAACACCTTAAAATGTCGAAACTTTATTTTGGACCTTAAGTAAAATTACACCTCTGCTTAGCCGGCCACAATAAATTCGGAGGCTCATTCCTATTGGTTCATCACAGTCTACCAAACGTAACCCACTACTGACAACCATTGCCTTGGCTTCGCCTGTAACAATTCAAGAGTTACGCTTGAATAAAGCACCCACGAGATAGCCGAAAACTTTCTCCTTGACCAGGCGCATCCAGCAGTTTCAATCATCGTTAAATATCCTAAAGTGTGTATTGACCTCTATCTCAAAATATCCATATACGCTGTTGCGAGTTATCAGAAAATTACTAATTTTTTCAAATTATGTGACGAACGACGACTGCCGCTAAGGCACGAATTGCGTTTACGTTGCAAACGCTACGCCTAGTTTCTCGCACATCAATCATCGAAATGACAAGGTTGGGTTGTGCGGTGCAACAATGAACTGACAAGGTTTAGGGCGAGAAGCATAGGTTAGGAAAGGAAGGACTGGTTTACTCAATTTACCTCAAGGTATATCCTGTCCGTAAGAAAACCGCATTATCTGAAGTAGCAACTTGCTGCCAACATCGCTCATACAAACCTAACCAAACTTACCACCCTAACATAACCCAAAACCTAGCCAAATTCCCCAATTTATTTTTTTGGTTCTGGGGGCTTATACCGGGGCGAAGCATTCGGCTCACTTATGAAACATCCATACCGGGGCTCCGCAGGTGTACCCTCGTAGACATTTTTCTCAAATAAAGGCAAAGGGAACTTCAAAGTCAAATGTATTGTTCAATACTGATTTGAGACGAAAGTGCATAGAAGGAAAAGTTTATTTGGGTGTCATTGACAAAGTACAAGCAACGAAAATTGGACAATCGTGTTTTGGTTGAAATAAATATTGACTACGCAATTACGTTGCTATCGGTAAGTTAAATTTGTTTCACTTATCATTTAAAAGTTGAACTTCCAAGACTGAACGTGATTCACATAAACAACCTAGTGGGAGGTGGCAGGGTTCGCAAAAACATCCAACCAATTTGAAGCCAATGAAAATCGCCCGATGATCTTCGAGCTGAATGAAGTTACTGCCAGAAAATCTCTGGTAGAGAAAGGAGATTCGGGATTGAGTTTGTAAACTTAACTGCCAGATCCTAGCCACAATCTGCCAAAATAGTGTTGAGAACTACAGTATTAGGCATTTTAGCAGTATAAAGACTCCTCGATATTTCGAAAACGAAGGGTCGACTCAAAAACTATCAGAAATAAAACAACTGTTTAGAAGAATTCCCTGTTACATGTGCGCGTGCCCATACACAGGCTGCGTAAGTTTGCTACAAGAGTTTGTTTTATTTCGATTAAATTTATACATTTAATTCAACGAGAGCTGCTCTAGAAATGCTGCAGTGTAAACTTCAAACACACACACCCGAATTTACACCCACTCCTGTCGGCAGCAACGTGGTGACCTAAACAGAAGCACAGCGGGCAACCAGCCGAAGTAACTGAAAATAAAAAGTAAAAAAATTTGTAGAAATGTGGATATTGGTTACAAAAAGAATGGGCAATGAAATCGTTCACTTATTTAAGGTAAAACCTGCCAGTGACTAACGCCATAAATAACTTTTGCCCCGGCAAAAGCGAGACTGCGTTTTCACCGAATATATTTTTTTCAGTGATCGGCACGAATACTCCTACAAAAACTCGACCACTATGAAAAATTATTTTGCAAATTATATGTTTCACTCCACTGTTAAATGATAAATCCGTTCTCCTTCGCTCTTCTAACCGGTTCTCTGCTTTATAATAGCTTACCCTTTTCCTTTTTTTTTTCATCTTCTCTTCAAGTCTCAAATCATAAGAAAGGAGGAAGAGAAAAGATTCGCCAAGAAGGAAGTTTAAGACAAGCTGTACATCTGCAGAGTTACGTAAGAGAATAGTCTTCTTGCTTCTCAACAGATAAAGTTTCTTCTAGTTAATGCTCCAGATCGGGACGAAGAGACGAAATAAACAACTCAAAATCTATGAATATTTCTATGTTCGCCCGATTTCAGTTCGCGCCGCTTTAATGTCGAGTCACAAGTTTTAGCTTAATCATTCCTAATTCGCACCCTTTTTGGCGGGGGGGGGGTCGGATGCGACGCAATCGTGCGAATGCTAGGGAATGCTACCGTCCTAATATAAAGGTAAAGTCAACTTAAACTGGACCCTCACCCGGGAAACCCACATGCACTGGTTTGTGCTGCGGGTATAGGCCCACTGGCCCCAGATGAGTAAGTGTAGCCGCAGTCGCCCTCGGGTCACCAAGAACTATGGCGCCAATTTGACGACAGAAACAAATGACCCGAAACCCCCACCCTCATCTCTTAGGAAGGCAGTTCCGCCACAGCGCTGTGCATGCACACTTAACTGCCGAGTCAGCACACCAAGATCTGCAAAGAGCTCGAGTGTCCGGCGGAGTATCGAACCAGCGAGCTATACAAGATGTTAGAGCTGAGAACGGAAACATGCAGCTACCGTGACATGCTTCAACAACCCTGGAAAATTTTCTCTTGTTATAAATTTAAGTTTTTTTTAAATGTTAATGTTCTCTTCCTTTGCTCGTGTAAACAAAGTAATGTCCATAGACACTCTCACTCATGTATCAATTTGCCAATTTAATTTCGTCAATGGAAATTATATGTAGTTAATATACGCTCACTTCATGATTACCCGAAATTGACACACTCACTTTGATTTGAGTGAAAATATAAGTACGACGAAATCAATCTTGAAACTAGAGGCCTCTGAGAGCGCATACCAAAAAATTCAAATTGGCTCTGAAACCATAATTTTCTCTGTATAAACTCCAAAATCTAATCATTTGGGCCTTTTGATAGTAATAACAGCATGTCCAATTTTTTTAAAGATCTATTCATAACTTTTTGAGTTATACTGCTAACAAACATACAAATGAACAAACCGATCTGCACCAAAATTTAATCATCTATGTCTTTTAACATTATAACAACCCCTATAAATTCATAAAACTCCATTCAATATGTTTGGAATTATTGTGCTAAAAGGCATAAAATTAAACAGTGACAAACGAACGAACAAACGAATCATTACCAAAATTTGGTCATTCACTTTTTCTTATATACATATCAACTCATGTGAATTTCATGAAAATCCATTCATAACTTTTTGAGTTATGGCATTGAGAAAGATGAGGCAGACAAACAAACAAACGAATGGGCATCAAAAGTTAATCATCTGTTCCTCCTAAAATACCTAACAATCGCTGTAAATTTTGTCTAAATCGGATCATTACTATTTGAGTTATTTTGGTGACAGACAAACAGCCAGACAGACACACACACACACAAACACGATGAAAACATGACCTCCTTGGCGGAGGTATTAAAGTAAGGTATACATTGCAGCCAATTCCGCTTAATACAACCACCGACTATATTAAAATGACCAGCCACACAACGCGACCACTAATTCTGATGGAACTGAATCGAACGCGTGTTCGATTGGGTGTCGAAATGAAACCGTCGAGGCTTGACTGACACGAAACTTCACTCAGGTGCGCTGGCTTCGCCCCGCAGAGTTGAGTTTCAGGGATGGATTCTCAACAGGTTACCTGTGAGATCTCCAGTAGCTCAATCGTGCTTCGCAAAATAAACTTTTTAGCAGACTCATCGAAATTGCGTTTCTTCTAACTTTTGCAACCCGATTCTAAGTGGCAATTGAAGCCAAATCTTCTCTCTGAAGTTTCCAACAAGTCAGGCCTCAGAGGTTTAGTTTTGGTGCCCAATCGAATGCGCCCTTTTCACTGTGTAAAGTAGCTAAGGTTGTAGTGGAGACCGTTTACATGGCGCAATACATTGTTAATATCCTAATTATCCAAGAGTAAAATATTCAGACCTAAATAATTTTTAATTATATCTAACTATTTTATATTGGGAGACGTTCGAAAGGTTAACGAGAACCGATCCCACTCTCTGACTCTCTCCTGGAGCGTACTTAAAGCCCGATGCCCACGTGACTAATTTTGTTGCCGCTAGCAGCTTAGAAGCAAGTGAACTAATCCGTTTATTTAGACGCTGCACGGTTTCAGCTCGCACCAGAATTTACCTCCTTAAAAAATTGTCGGAAATCTCAGTCTCTACTGCAATTTTTACACAATGGCAAGTGGTAGTGCTAGTGGCGAACTATCAACAGTCGCTCCTCATTATCAGCGGCTCAAGTAAAACACAAACAGTAAAACACAATTTCGCCGTTCAACCGAAAAACTCCAAAGTTTATTATTCAGTCATGCTTTGCTCGGAGGTTCAAGCCCCTTTGATAATAAAATTATGCTACGGTTAGTATAGCACAATGACGAAAGCGATCCCGTGATAGCGGTACTTCTTCACGGAATTCCACAGCTTAGGTTATCGTAGCTTCGCGACGAGGCGTTTGAGCATTTGGCCTTGCAGACTTGATGCGACAGGGTCTTAGAAACAGCTACATTTGCTTCACCCGAAGACCCTCAAAAGTCTGAGGGTCTTCGGACTTCTTCTGAAGACCCTCAGAAATCAGGTTTCAGGAATTCACTCTTAATTCATTAGGGTTTACTAGCTTATTAATATTGAGCCGTTGGCAGTCTCCGTTGAAGTGAGTTAATATTATCGCTTAAACTAAAGTTGCGAGGCCAAAGCTCCTCTCTCAAATTTTGGGCAGATTAAGCCAATTAGGCTCGGCTTTACTTGACTCTTTCATGTCGCTCAATGACGCCTGCAAGGTGCCTAATGCTGGGGACACACTAGGCATTTACACAGAGAACTTGATGCAAAGATGCGAGACTCGGACGTCATTTATGCCACGGAATCTATGCTACCGATTTTAAGTATGCATCGAAACGGCAGGCGAGCCGCACATCCCAACAATCAGTTGGGAGTAGAAATGCATACATGTCCCGGCATAAGAAAACCCTGATCCGCTCATGGAAACTGCCAACACGGAACGATTGAATCGTCGAAAAGAAACACGGAGAGTCGCCAAGTTCAGTAGCGAAAAGAGACTCGTGAGCTGAAATCCTAATTTCGTTTAGTTACGTACGAGCGTCTTCAGTTACATACGAGCGTCTTCAGTTATTACTGTACATACGAGCGTCTTCAGTTATTACATACGAGCGTCTTCAGTTATTACTGTACATACGAGCGTCTGCAGTTATTACATACGAGCGTCTTCAGTTATTACATACGAGCGTCTTCAGTTATTACATACGAGCGTCTGCAGTTATTACATAAGAGCGTCTTCCGTTACTGCCCTCGACTTCGTAAGGCCGAGTTCACACCTCAGTCATCTCAACGCGTTCACTCAGTAGAATTTCGTGTACGCCACAAATAGTTACATAGCTAATTGTTGCCGCGAAATAAATAATTGCTGCAAATATAACTAGGTAACTGACGGAAATCTCTTCCGATTTCGGGCGAAACAGAGGTCAAAAGAGTGTACTTTTTCTGCTACTTTTAGGGCACAGGAATACATTCAGGGAAGCGGATCGATGAGCGAATGCGTTGATATGAATGACGTGTGAACTCGACCCTACACCTCAGTCGTTACAACTCGTCCTTCGTACAGAAATTACGTCTGAATGTCTAGTTGTGTCGACGGTCATACAACAGAAGGGACTTTCCGACGTGCCTTGCTCTGTGGAGCTACACCTGCTTGACGTCAAGAGCGAAGCAGAAACAAAGCTCTCCTATTGGCTGAACACGCAATCAGCTGTTAACTCAGACGCAGAACCGTACTTTATTCTACAGTAGTTTAGTCCTTACCAGGAGACACAACTCTGTGTCTAACACAGAGGATTGCTAGAATTTCAACCGTCAAGTTAGCAGGTTCAACCCGTAGCCGATTTCCCGGCTAATGACAAATCTACCGATATGCTGTCCACAATTCTGCCCAACCTCCGGATACGGGTTAAAAAATCGTCAAAATGTCGGGGTTTTTCAAGTTCCTTTACCTTGAAGTGAATTAGGGCGTGTTCGATCGGGCGCTAAAAGGAAACCTTCAAGGATTGACTGGTTTGAAACTTCGGAAAGAAGCTTTGGCTTCGAAACTTTGAATCGTGTTGAGAGAGTAGAAGCAACGCAACTTCATCGGACGTGCTGAAAATTCCATTTTATGGAGCAGGATTCAGTTGTGAAAGTCTCATGGGTAACCTATGAAGGGTCCGTGCCTGAAACTCTAATTATCGGTTTGAAGCCAGCGTACCTGCAAAGTTCCGAACAAGGCAAGCCTCGGAAGCTTAACTTCGGTGCCCAAGCGAACGCGCCCTTAGAATTACCGTTACCAGACTTTCTTTTTATCTAATGAACAGTCCGCGCCACGATGATAGCTTAAACTCATGTTGAAACGTACAATTAGTTTAGATAGGCAGCAGTAGGCGAACCAAGACCCCAATTCCCAAAGAGGCACCGGAACTTACGTGCGGCCCTCTATGAGCTAATGCCATTATGTTAGTAGGATGTAGAGGACTGGGGAAACGAGAGGAGAAAAAATGGAAGACGAAAGAAAAAAGAAGCGGGATAAGAATTTCAGCTAAACAGATGATCATTAATGCACGCAGGCATGATCGATAGCCGCTGATATGCGAAGCTCAAATATATAGAGCGGAAGTGAGAAAAAGTAGGCTTAAGATGCCCTGGGAAGCTTTGGCCGCTAAGTGCTTACGACTCTGAGAAGAGGAGTTCTTAGCTGTGGAGGATGTCCCAATGTATGTCAAAACGATTTTTAAACGAGTTTACCAACTTCGCACCAACAACGTCGGAAGGGAGTCTATTCCAAATGCTGACTACGAAATAGGAAAAGAACGGCTGACTTAAGGCTGCTCTTCGAGATTTTTGCTTGAGTTTTTGCCCGTTTCGCAAGCGATTATTGGGGTCTCTCTCAACGAGTCCCGTTGTAGGTACGTCGTTAAAGCCATTCAAGTACTTGAATGTTTCTATTAGTTGCCCGTGAGTCGTCTTTGCTCGAGAGAGATCAGACCCAGTTCTTTAAGGCGACGTTCGTACGACTTGTTTCTCAGCAGAGGTATCAGTTTCGTTGCTCCGCGTTGGACTCTTTCCATGTTATTTACAAAGATGTGGCGACCAAAATTGAACAGCAAATTCTAAAACACTCTGTTGAAAAGCAAACACTCTCTTGTAAAGCAAAAATTTACATGGTATGTTTCCGGCCAAGAATGAAATGTCATAGATTTTCAGTTCATGATAATGTGTAGTTTTCTTTTGAATAAAGTTTGAAGGTTTTGATTACTTCTCAAGCGAGCCACGGTATTAGATTCTATAGATTATTATCAATTGTCATTATCAAAAAAGTATGATTATGCAATGTTTTATTTGAGCAAAAACGTACAATTATATAATCAAACAATGAAGTGCATAGTTAATAGTTTACATAAGAACCTTTCTTCCGGAAAACAGGTTCAATCCTCTTGTTGACAGATTTTGTCAAGTTTTTTTATTTCAGAAGAGGAATATCGCTTGCAGATGTCTTGATTGCTCTCCATGAGTCTTCTTTTGAAGTGTATTGCTTTCCATCCTTATAAATAGCCTGCTTCAGAATTTCCCACAAGTTTTCAATAGGATTCAGTTCAGGAGACCATGCCGGCCAAACGATCCAACTGTCACCTTTCAATCCTAACGATAAGATCACTTGTGTTGCCTTTACAGAGTGAGGAGGGACACTATAGCGTTGAAATATTAACCTGCGATGTTTCTGCAGGAGAACGTCATCCAGCCATGGAAGCAAGGCCGAGTCGAGGAGCTGACAATAAGCCACAGAAATTATTTTCAGTCCATCTGGCACCCGCACAGGACCAACAAGTTCATCTCCAATAATTCCTGCCCAAATCGTAACGCCTTCTCCGCCCTCATGGCGATGGAAACGAGAAGACTGACTTTTTGGCCGTTTCCAACCCATCCATTCCCCAACCGTCTGGTCCGCCCAGAGCTACCCTGGTTTCATCTGTGAAAAGTACAATCTTCATGTTTGTCTCCATATGCTCTCTAGCCTATTTCAGCCGTGAATCTTGGTGCCTGCAATGCCGTCCGAGGAGGTCGTTTTTCAGGTGTAACCTTTTTCCCAATGTTTCTCAGTAACCGGCATCTTGTTTTCGAGACTTCAGGGAGATTTACTTCGTTAAAAATAGCCTCCGAGGTTTGTCCTGGCTTCTTCAACAATTGCCTTTTCACATTACGAAGGTCCCGTTTACTAACAGCTTTCAGGACGCCAGAGTCCGAGCGCTTTTTCCTTGGCGAAGGGTCGGCTAAAAAGATTTTCACCGTGTCAAAATGGCTCAATATTGAAACACCAGTATCCTTAACAGATGCTCTTAAGTCATATCTTTCACTATTTTTGCTTTTTCAGCCTCAGACAGCCCTCAAGACCATCCCATTTGAAAATTTCTTCAAAAGCTAATAGCGTGCCACACTAAATAATCACGTTAATTACCGTGATTGCAATAACTCATGAAATCTTATAGGGATTCACAAGAAGTTCCGGTGAAGGTATTGTCATACGTAAACACTTCTGCCAGGAAAGTCCCGAAGCAATGGAAAAGTTGAAACATCTGTAATATATATATATATATATATATATAT